>KZ451943.1:1384548-1524417 GCA_002786265.1 Apostasia shenzhenica | reverse complement strand
ATATATATATATATATATATATATATATATGTATGATAATAAACTTCTTAATAATTATAATTAGTAAAACAAATTTGAAATATTTGAAAAGAAAAATTGTAAAATAAAAATATAAGGAATTTAACATTTAATTAAAAAAATTGAAAGGTATGTATATAAAATTTGTAAGAAAAGCAAAATTTTACTATATTTATATGTAATTATAATTAAAATGGCGAGATTGAGGATAGTTTTTCTGGTTCACTTGTATAATAATAATATTGCTTTTTATAATAATAATAATAATTATTATTATTATTATTATTATTATTATTATTATTTTCTATTTGATAATCAAATTTGAATCAACCAAAATGGCACCACAATCAAGCGTCGTTTAAAATCAAAAACTTCAATTAACTTCAAATTAAGGGTAGATCCCTAAAACTCGACTCAATCCAACGAAATTTTATTAAGTTTGGTCAGCCAATGGTGAGATGCCACGTCACTAGTGGGCATGTCCTGTGGCGGCCCCTATTGGCCGGCTGAACCTAATATTGCTCCAATACGATACTCTACGAAATATTTTCAAATAAATTTAATTTTTATTATGGATTGAATGAAAATTCATATGCTCGATATAAACTCGGCATTATTAAAACTTAAACTAGGATCTAAAATATCGAATATTAAACTGTATTAGTTAAAAAATTATATTATAATAAAATAAAGAAATAATTACTCAAAATTTCTATAAATAACTCCTAATTATATTTTAGTTTATAATTTTTAAAATCTTTCTAATAGGCTTCTACAATATACTTAATATTACAAACTAAATCTCTCTATAATTATCACTAATAGATTTCTGAGTTTACTCTTTATGTATTTTCAAATTTTCAAAAATATGCTATTTTTTCATATTCTCTCTCATCTCTCTTCACTTTCTGTTCTTTTCCAACCTCCTTAGCTACTGTCATAAAGTTGCTGGCCGCGGGTTGTTAAAATACGTCAGTAGCATGTTTCATCATCGAGGAAAGAGAGAAAGAGAAAATACAGATGGGGGAGAATCCATGTCCTCTCTTTGTTCTACTAGCTCCCATCCTCCAGCGACTCATGTAGAGGAAAGAGAGGGCGACAGAATAGGTGGAGAGAGGAGGCGAGTGGACAAGAAGGGGGAAGGAAGGAGAGAGAGAAAGAGAGGAGTGGGGTTAGGCAACATACCTCTTTTTTTATATATTTACCCTCATTTAATTACTTACTCTTAGTAAAAGAGAGTCAAAATGGGTAAGAAAGAGAGAGAGTCAAAAGGAGTAAGAAAGAAAAGGAGAATGGTCGAATGAAAAGGGTAGGGGAAGAATGAGTGGGGATAAAGTTGAGATTTGAGAAATGAAATAATAGTATTATCTTTATGAAAATTGTTATAATCATTTGAATGATTATTAATATTATAAGTTTATATGTCCCTCAGATGAGTTTGGATGCTAACATAAATAAAAAATTTTAAAATAATTTAAAACATGCCCTTGCTCTTGCCACTCCAATAGCTGTTTGTAACTTGCTCTTCATCATTGTCTTGAGTATATTAATACTACTAACAGGCCTGATTTTAAATCTTTACAGTGGTATTTATCCACTTCATTTATTTGTTTAAGTGGTTTAAGTATTCAATTCATTGTGGATGTAAGCTCCTATGTCTTTTATGCTTATTGCTATTGGACTGTCTTTTTTTAAGTTTATATTTGTTGTCGTGTGAGCTACCTAATAATTAATTTATCACTGATTTGTGAGTATAAGGAGATTTCATCTTGATACTCTAATAAGGTATTCACAACCATATCATCAAAAATAGTTGCCCCTCTTAAACCGTAACTGTCTTTAGCAAACTCATTTATATAATCAAGATCCAGCCCTATTGCATGTTGATGCAATGCCTTCCTTCGCGCTCTGGATCTGTACTTCAATGGCTAATCATTGATCGTATTCAAAATTTCTTATTGGCTACAACATTTATTAGATTATGATTAGTTATTTTCATTGATTGAGTATCATGTTATTCTCTATTATCTCTTGTTGATACTCATTTTATTGGAGATCAGTATTGTCTTTTGTGCTGTATTGAGCTTTCAGATATGCAAGGAGATCATGTTGTTTGCTATAAATCTATCTCATTCTAGTTATGCTTTTCGTTATAATATGGCATGTAATGCACCGATTGATTTTTTTGGACGCTACGGGGTGCGATGCTATCGTGAGGTTCTATTAACTTTTCTAGTATTTGAGTCTCACTTTATACGTATTGCTGATATTTCAATTTATGATTAGTTGACGATACCTTGTAGCTTACCAAGCTTATATCATTGACTTTTAATCATTTGTATTTGATATTTTTTGTTATTTAGATATTGAAGCTATTTCGCTCTTAACGCGTGTACAACATCTTTGAAATAGAAGTCAACTTGTAGGTGGCCTAATAGCTACTTTATTTATTTTCAATAGTATTAATTTGGCTATTTAAAAAAGTATTACAACTTAGTTGTTTTTTAATTTAATTTGTATCGACAGCTCTTAATAATTAATAATTGTGCAATAGAAAAATAAGTCCTTATAATTTAATTAAAATAAAATTAGGATTGTTCTGGTGCAAAACCTCGAACCAATAAGTACATAATAATTAGGAGTGATAATACGGGTTGGTAGGTTGGATTTGACTAAACTCGAATTTGACCACACTCGAATAACTAAACCTGAGACCGACCTGTTTAAAAAAGGTCAAGGTGAATGACCCGAACCAATCTGATTAGTAAATTGGTCGAATCAACTCGTTAATTTGACTCATTTATTGAACAAATATTAATAATCTAGTAACTCAAATTTGATCTAACCTAATTACATATAATTGAACTTTGATCAATTAAATAAAGGAGGATTTACATACAGAACACTGAATTCATCACAAATTACGTATTTCACCATCTTTTAGTAAATATTACACATATCACACTCTATAAGTAGAGTGTGATATGTATAACATTTACTAAAAGATGATGAAATACGTAATTTGTGATAAATTTAGTGTTTTGTATGTAAATTTTCCTTAAATAAATTATTCAAATTTATAATTTATATATAAAATTTTTTGGTCCAGTTGAGAACGAATTCACGAGGCGGATCGCATATTTGAACTCCTAAATTAATGACGTCAGCTTTTTCCGCTGTCATGCCTCATGAGTCATGCGCTCTCTCTCCCTCCGTTTCTCTCCGGCCACGTTCCCCCCAGCTTTCGCTTCGGACGCCGCCCCATTCGCGATTTCTCACGCCCCCATACATTAATGGGGCTATTCACTCCTGGAGAATCCAGGGCGCCGCTCATTTAATCCCTTTGCATCGTCCTTCAATGCAGTCCTTCTCCTTCCCCTCCGCATGACTGCATGCAGAGCGACCGCGCTCTCTCTTTTTGCTCAAGTCGGGCAACAGGAATTAAGCAGACGGCTCTCCAGCTGAGAACCAGAGCTTGATCGGCGATGAACCCAGGAAAAATGACAGCTTGCTACTGCGGCAGAGGGGAGATAAAGGGGGCTTTCGAGAGGCGGCTGAGAATGGGGGAGTTGGGGCTCAGGATCGCCGTATTAGGGCTCGGATTGGCTGCCGCGTCTCTTGTGGGCTTTGATAGGCAAGTGAGGCTAATCTTTTCCATGGAGAAGACGGCGAAGTTCACTGACATGAATGTTATGGTGTAAGTCCTTTCCTTCCCTAATACGATCGACCCCTAATCTGTTCGATTCTCGCGAGAAATTGATGGCTTGCTTCGTTCTGATTGCAGGTTTCTGGTGGCGGCTAATGGGTTAGCGGCCGGGTACAGTTTGCTGCAGGGCATGCGGTGCGTGGTGGGGGTGATGAAGGGAAGTGTCGTCTTCAACAAGCGTCTGGCATGGGTTATTTTCTCCTGTGATCAGGTAAATTAAACACGGTAGAAAAACCCGCTTTCTTCTTTTAGTACACAGATTTTGCTGCTTTGTTCTTGCCAATCATCTACTGTGTTCTGTTTGCTATACCCATGTTGTTGCAGTTTCTTTATCTTTGGAGATGGAATTCGAATGCAATCACTTCACTATTCTGTATGTCTGTATGGTGTTGGAAACATTTGAAGGGTGATAACATGCGTACTCATGTAATCTTAGCAAACTTTTTGTCATTACACACAAATTTATTTTAAAGTCATCTGCGTAATAGTCGAGCATACTATAGATACTGTCGATTTTGGCCAAAGCAAACACTGTGTACGATGGGCTCGGGTGTTACACTCTTTTACCTTCTCTTGAGAGGCAATCTTTGGTTTGGTTCAATTCTCACCTCTATTACACACAATTCTCACCTTCTGTTGCAGTTTCTTTATCTTTGGAGATGGAATTCGAATGCAATCACTTCACTATTCTGTATGTCTGTATGGTGTTGGAAACATTTGAAGGGTGATAACATGCGTACTCATGTAATCTTAGCAAACTTTTTGTCATTACACACAAATTTATTTTAAAGTCATCTGCGTAATAGTCGAGCATACCATAGATACTGTCGATTTTGGCCAAAGCAAAACACTGTGTACGATGGCTGGGGTGTTACACCTCTTTTACCTTCTCTTGAGAGGCAATCTTTGGTTTGGTTCAATTCTCACCTCTATTTGTAGTTTGGAGAGATTAAATATGCATGCCTAGAATCTTAGCTAATAACATGCAAGCTCCCCAATTCTTTTGATTACATTATCTTTTTTCCATGGCAATTTTTGTTTTCTGAAAGTCTACACATAATATGGAAGAAGTTGTGGGTTTATAATTTTCACAGATAATATTGGTTGGACTTTAGATTCTGATTTCCGACCTTGACTCAAAGAAATTTTTTTTATGAGTTAAAGGAGCGCAGGCTGAAAATTACAAAAAAAAAATTAATATTTTATCAAATTCTTTTTTTTTACTGAAATCTTAACTAATGATTCTGAATTAAAGAACTGCACTTGCCTTGCATCCTTATGGCACTTTCGCAAAATCGATCCAGCAGCTATTCAGGCAGCATTTCTAGTACAGATTCATGTCAAATCTCAATCAGGGAAAAAATGTTACTGATTAAACTAGAAGCAATTCAAGATTGGTGTGCTTGAATTCTTGAAAAAGCCTTTTTGTTGTCTTAAGACTTATATACTCTCTGAGTTGTAGGCCACATAATTCATTAAACCATGTAATTGTGGTGGAGGAATGTGATTCACCAGATTGGCTGATTTTCTTACTTTTCATTAATATAATAACATGGTTTGAAATCATAATGTTAATGTGATTATCTGCCCTTTGGACCTAATTTTCCTTCAGACCTATGTCTTACTTCCATGTGCTGCTGTGCCTATAAGCACTGTGTGGACCTCTTCACCTGCCTCCTTTGCTCTTCTAGTTAGTACCTAAGCAATTAATGAGCTCCAAGTAGCAAGTATTTGTTCCTCCCCTTCATCCAATTTCGTGATTTCACTCTTATCGTATTTATGTTGACCTGGACACAGTCAAACCATCTTAAACTTCCCTCTCATATTTTATCTTCTGTAGGCGTCAGGCATACCGTTTATTTGTTACATTTATTTCTAATGCGGTCTACTTTAGTGTATCCACTCATTTATGTGAGCATTTGCCTTTCAGTTATGCTAATCTTATAGATATTTTACCTTTCAATAATCTTGTAGATATTTTGCTACTGCCCAACATTGACTAATATATATCATAGCTCTAAGTTTGAACCTAGTTTAACTTTAACTCCGAATCACATTTTTCATAAATTCATTCGTATGGCCTAGTTCTTGAAATTGTCCAAAACTAAACTAAACCGACCCAATGATCTTGGACCGGAAATCCCAAGTTCAAAATCTTGGTATAAGGACATGCATGACACCAACAAAGGCAAAATTATAATTAAACACTCAAATTTACATTATTACAATTAATATTTATATAATTACATATGCAAGATAAATCCGTCATAATAGATGACAACTATTATGCTGACTTTTAGCTATTCACAGTCATAATAGATAAACTTTTAAGTGCAACAAAAGTAGATACTTAGTTTTTTCTATCAAAATTTTGGGGAATTAGGATAAATTTATTATTGATTAAATGTGTACTCAAATTTATGAAAACATTTGATAATTAACCTAGAAGCGAAACACACAACAAGATATTCATGCCACCTTCAATCTAATCCAGGTTTTATTTTTGTGATGTTTCAAATTTGTTGTTATATATCTGCAAATAATAAGATGGGACATTTACATACAGGACACAATTCTAGAAAATATTATGGGTTTCATACTAATTTTTGAAACAAATTAGTAAAAATCTCACTAAATTCCAAATCTTAAATCTTAAAATCTAAATCTAAAACCTAAAATCATAAATCCTAACCTCTAAATTGTTTTAAGCCTGAACCCTGAACTTTAAATATTAAAAGATGAATGCTAAAAATGAAAGTTTTAATTATTGTTAATTAAGTTTATGTAATTATCTTTAAATTCAATCTAATAGGAGTTCTGAAAGAGGGCAGCAAGAACAAGATAAGAACTATAATAGGACTTTAAATTAAGCTTATAAAAGCCTTTATTAAAGAGTTAGTTATGAACTATAATAGGATAGAAATTATTTTAAGATTTTTAGTGAGAATTTTACTATTTGTTTTTCAAAAAGTAGTGTAAAACTTATAATTTTTTCAAAATTCTTGTATGTAAATATCTCTAATAAGATATATGTATTTAATCTAAAATATATTTGATGATTTGTATGCTCTTTAGGTAATGGCCTACTTGACATTATCAGTGGTGGCATCTGCAGCACAATCAGCTGTTCTTGTGCAGTTTGGGCAGCCAGAGCTACAGTGGATGAAGGTCTGTAACCTCTACATGAAGTTCTGTACTCAGGCAGGAGAAGGATTAGGTAGCGCTTTTATGGCCAGCATGGGCATGATCGTCATTTCCTTCATCTCTGCTTTCAATCTCTTCAGGCTTTATGGTTCCAACAAGGGCAGCAAGAACAGTAATGGAAATTGGTAATTCTTTTCATGATAATTATTTTTAATATTTGGGATTAATATCACATGTGCATATATATATATATTATTATCCTTTATTTCACCGTTATTCTGTACAATTGATCCAAGATATCTAAACTATTCACTCTTCTTGATAACTTGATTATTGATTGTCATTTCTCCACTACAGGTAATTTTTAATGACTAAAATTATACTCTATATATTCAATTTTTTATTTACTAAGACGAAGATTTTTAGATTCTAATCTGTTTCTCCATAACACGAGTTTCACTTTAGCACTTTCTCTAATTTTATCAATAAGGAGAATATTATTTGTACAAAATATATACCAAGAGACTTCTTCTTGAATGTGTCCATTCAAAACCTCCATAACCAACGCAAATGCAATCCAACTGAAATAGAAAAATTCTTAGTCAAACTCTCTTGTGTTCGAACACATATAATAGCTCATTTATACACGTGAAATATAATAATAAAATTAATAATTCATACTTAAAAGAAATGCATAAACATAAAACATAGAATGAGCTTGAATTTGTAAGAATAAAAACTTGTGAGCAGCATAGAAGTCTCATAAGATCAACATGAGAACTTAAGAAGAGACGTCGTCGGTATTGAAGAGATTTAAGATATAAATTTAGGGCCCATTTGATTGACCGCTTCAAGCGGGACGAAGCCGGTTTAATAAAATTAATTAGCCAAATGATTCTGATTCATCTCATAAATCTGAATCCGTTTTAGATGCGTGAAACGACTTCGAGGTCACCAAGCCGAAACCATCGAAAACGTGGTTTCAGACTCGCGATCGCTACTTTTTTCCTCAGATTCTCAGAAAAGCATATTTTGGGATAACTTTGGTATTTCTCTCAAAGCTAAAATTAAGGGATAATTATCAAAATTTAAAGAATAATAACAAATCATCTTTTGACTTATAATCACATCCCTTAAATATTTCAAATTTTGATATATAGTTTCTTTCTCTACCCGATCCCTAATTTCTTTTCAAGAATTTCGTTGAATTTGATCAATGCGTGCCACTTTTGGTAATTGGGCGGGTTCTGTTAAATTTTTATTTCCTTTTCCAGTCAATGAGATTTGGTCAGCTGGATTCTTGATGCAATGGCTGATTTTGTGTTAGATCTGGCCTATTCCATTGTGATTTCATTAATTTCGAGCAAATCTAGGTGGTTCTTTTCTCATTACTTTAAGGGGGTGTTTGGTTCAATATTATCTTGATATTATATTATGTTATGTAGAAAAAGTAATTGTTTAATTTAATAATATTTATAAATAATTTTTCATAAGATGATAGAATTAATAATCAAAAGATAGTATCTAGATATTATGACATAATATCAAAATAACAACGAACCAAACGCTCCATAAGAGATATGGATGGCATCATTGTTGTGTTTCACGTTGAATTTGAGCACAATTGCTAATCAAATGTTGTTTGGCTAATAATCTAGTTTGTTTGCCTCTTATATTTTCTCTGATTCATAATTATGATTTGATTTGTGTTTTTTTTTTTTTTTTTTTTTTTATATTGATTTGATTTGTGTTGAATCAAGCGCCAAGCGTGTATTTTCCCTCTCCCCTGCAAACAGTATTTGAAGTCATTTGTTGTCAAACACTTAAGAAGATTAAATTAAATTTGAATAGAGATTTTTTATTAAAAGTTGTGAATGATGTGAAATAAAGTTAGTTATTATGTTGAGATATGTGAGGGATGTGATATAAAGTTAGTTATTATATTGGGATATGTAAGGGATGTGATATAAGTTAGTTATTATTTTAGTAATATGTGTATGATGTGAAATAAAGTTAATTTTTAATATTAAATTTTATATGTGATGTGATATGCCAGGTTAAAATTAAACCAGGTTAATTCTAAATTTAAAAACAAACGGGGCCCGAGCTGCTAACTAGATAGTTTAGTTATATCCTATGTTGTATTACTGGTTTATCATGATTTTCACCCTTTGATTGGAGTTGTACACATGCCCAACTGAGTTTCTGACAGTGTCCTCGAACAAAGTCGTCAAATAAAATCTGTTGGAGTCCAGTTAAACAAATCTATGTAGGCATCGAAAATTTCATAAGTTGTTTCGAATAGCCGGCGATATTTCATCGCCTAATGTGATAACCACAGTTAGCAGATTTAACCACCCGACTTTGTGTGCATTGGAGTATACCTACATCTACGGATATGTTACGTTCTTTTCTCTGTTGTACTTTTGTATTCTGCTACTATTCTACTCAAATCACATATACAATAGATTTAAAACCGCCAAGAACGATGTCTTTTTTTCTTTTTTATAGGTTTTCTATTTTAAATTTTGTATGTTGATTATTCTATTTGTCTATTTGCATTTTTCTTATTCGTTTGATTGCTTGCTGAGATTTTTCGCCAACAGTTAGCATCTGATATTAACTAGTATTCTTATGTAGCAGTGGTGCTACTTAGGCAAAAAAATATTTATGTGGCAATAGTATCTCATAAAAAATACTAATCTAGTTCTTGTATCGAACAAGATAGTACAATGAGATTCACTTTTATGCTTGGACTTTTATAACACGTGATATTAGAGTCAATGATTAGTTGTGATTAACTGGTTCATGCTAGTATTTTCATGGGTTTTTAGAATTTACTATGTTTGAGTGAAACTCACGAACGGGTGAATCTCATTGTGCTGCCGTGTGGTTTAGTGGATCACTGATGCAAATCTTAAAAGTATCTCTAAACATGCGGCCTAATACTTAGGCTGTAATTTCTTTTTGAATAGTTGTGCCAATACGTTGGAAGACAGATAGAAAGTTCATTAAACTCCCCACAAGCTGATAATGTATACGATTTAAGAATGAAACAGCAGCAGGCGCAAAAAAATTAAAAGTGTCGAAAACAAATGATTGAAAGTCAATATTAATTATAAATGAGTTGACTTAAATTTGATTTATTTAAGAGGATTCAGGTATAAATTGGCGGGTCAATTCAATTATAATCCGTTAATAATTCGATTATTAAAATTAAAAATTTTATGTCTATTATTTTTAATATTAATTATAAGATGTATATTATAAGATTTAATGGCATTTTTAATATTTTTAATTAAATTATATGATTATATTGAATTAAAATAAAAAAATATTAAATTTGCTGAATTCTGATATTTAAAAAATATAATAAATGGGTCGGTGGGTCAGGTCGGGTGATTTATTTATTATCTGAGCTTTTGATGTTTGATTTATTTAATAATCAGGTTAGATTTGAGTTACGCTTATACGAGTTAGAGAAAATTAGGTGATTTCAAGCTGATGGGTTAACTCGAATTGAGTTACGCTTATACGAGTTAGAGAAAATTAGGTGATTTCAAGCCGATGGGTTAACTCGAATTGAGTTACGCTTATACGAGTTAGAGAAAATTAGGTGATTTCAAGCCGATGGGTTAACTCGAATTATCACCCCTAGCCTAAAGCAGAGCATAAGCAAAGTGGATTCTTCTTAGAAGTATTATATATTTTTATAAATGATTTTAAATATTAAAATTAATTTAAATTTCGTGTAGTTATTATATAAATAATATTAATAAAGTAGTTTAAAATTTAGTGCAGCTTTGTAAACTGGGATTAATGTTGTGTGGCTTGGAGACATGAACTTCAAAATAATTTCCTTGTCTATTTTTTTATGAAAAATAAAAATTTTTATGTAAATAATTATTATTTTTTGGATAACGTGAAACTGTATTTAACATAAGTTGCACTCTGCCATTTATGTTAAAAAATCATAATATTTATGTAGTATAAATGAATTTATTTAATATTTTTTGAGAAAATTAGAGTAGTTATAACTGAAGTTAAGTTTAAAGAAGGTTAATTTAGGTATTTTGCGAAAGTTTTAATAAAAAAATCAAGTTATTGAAATTTTATTTATATTAAGAAAAAGGAACATTGAATTAAAAAGTAATTTTTAATTATTGGAAAGTTAATACGGAGGTAAATGAAAATTTATTATTTGATAAAATGTAATGAATGTAAATAAATTATTTATGTGGTCAGTGAGAAAAAATAATAATACGTAAGCTTAATATTTAGTCGGTATATTTAAGATCACAATTTCACGAGTCATAAGACAGTTAGTTAGCCTTTATCTAGCTCGTTCATTAATTATATCGTATTATGGGAGGTCATTTTTCACACCAAGATGTCATTATTTGATATTTTCATATCTTAAGGTCACGATTTTATATACGTCACTCAAAAATATTTTTTTATTTTTCGATGTAATATAAATCATTCATATGATATTCCCCCAAATCTAAAGGCCTATTAGAAGTTGCTTTTTATTCTAATAATTTTTTTCTTGTGAGATATTACTCGATAATATTTTGAGTCTTTTTTTAACAGCAAGCATTGCAGTTTCTAACACGAAAAACTATAGCTTAAGTGATAGAAGAACCGCAAGTCGATAAAAATTAAACCCCAAGGATCTATGTACGAGAATTTATATTTCGTGAATTAAATTATAAAAACTCTTTGTCCTTAAATTTGTGTTCATTAACTTGATCACAATGACAAATTTTCAAGGATTAGGCGAATTATTATGTATTTTTGACGTATTGTTAAAATAGTAGGTTAGATGTTTCTTTTATTTAACATATATATATATATATGTATATTATTTGAGTAAATTGCATTTTGCTTCTTTGGTCAGGAAGTTATTGCAAATTGGTCTAAAATTTTTAAAAAATTTAATTTTCGGCTCTAAAATTTGTAAAAGCATTGTAGTTTTTGTTTTAAATTTTTCTCTCTTTTGTGAGTCTTTATTGATATAAAATGTGAAAAATAATTATTTTTAATTAGTTTTGATTATTATATACTAAAAACAGTAGTATACTTTTTAATTTTTTAATCGTTAAAATATTTTAACAAAAATATAATTTTTTTTTTCATCCCTGCTTTTTTTTGCTTTAAACAATTAAAACTAATATATATATATATATATATATATATATTAATATTTTAAAATTATATTCTAAAACTTTTTAAAAATAAATTATTAAGAATAATTTTATAATATAAAGAGAAAACATAATTAATTAAAATTATATTTTAATTGATATTAAATGACAATATTGTTATAATCTTAAGAATTCAAATTGAAATTTTTAAAAGTTATATACTACAATATTTTTTATTTTTATATTTTTACTAATTATAAATAATTTATAATAACAAGCATAATATGAGTTGAGAAGAGAAATGGGACTAGGAGAATGGGAAGAGAAAAGAGGGACTTGATATAGACCCAAAATACCCTTTAACGGACCCGCACAACGATCAAGTGACAATTAGGCGTGATGACTCCTAAACATTTGATGACTTCATCCAAAACGCGTTGCTCGAATCAGACGAAGTAATCTCCTAAACATTAGTTAACTCGTATAATGATCACTCAAAAATTTTTTTTTTTAAATAAGAGTGGCCCTAGGCAGCCAAATAAGATATTTTAATTTTTTTTTTTGAGATTTCCTATTATGTTAGTTAATTAATTAATTTTAAAAATTATTCTGATGTATAGCATACCAAAAAGGTTATATTTGAAAATTTGATAATTTCATGTCTGACAGTCCAAATTATAATATTTAATCATAAAAAAAGGGGGAGGCAAAATAAAACTACAAAACAAAAGGAAGCGGTACAATATACTCTCGAGAAAACGCGTGCCCACGTTACCGTAACCTGCACCATCAGGAGACGTCGACGGCGCTCCGCAAGAAGAGCAGCGACGACGGGCGCTGCCGCCCGGCGACG
Organism: Apostasia shenzhenica; assembly: GCA_002786265.1. Lineage (NCBI taxonomy): Eukaryota > Viridiplantae > Streptophyta > Magnoliopsida > Asparagales > Orchidaceae > Apostasia > Apostasia shenzhenica. The sequence goes on along the minus strand of KZ451943.1, from coordinate 1,511,549 downwards.
CCGAGCCGCTCGTAGCACTCGATGGAGAAAAGCGAGAGCGAGAGCGTCGCCGCCGCCGCAGCTGCCGCCTCCGATCCCGTGACGGGCTCGCCTGCGGCGGCGAGCCGGTCTAGGATGGGGCCGACGCAGCGGCGGTAGAGCCGCCGGTACCCGCCGAGGGCTGCCACGACGGCGCGGGTTCCCGAGCAGGAAGCGCCGGCGGCTGCCACGTGTCGGTTGCAGAGAGCCTCCCAGACGCTTTCGTTGCGGGACACGACCCGCCAGAGGCGGCAGACGCCGGCGGAGACGAGGAGGGAGCGGCCGTCGAGCCTGGCGAGGACCTCGGCCAGCAGGTCGGCGTTGTCGTTTATGTTGTACCCGCGAGGCTTATCGTGCTCCTCTTCCTCCAAGCCCTCTTCCTGGGCTTCTCCCATTCTTCGTTTCCAAGCGGCGATCGTCGGCGGAAATGGCGAAGGTGGTGTGGCGAGAGAGATGGGAAAGGGAGGAAGACGATTGACGATTTTAATGGAAGAGCGGAATCGAGTTCTTCGAGGTAAGAAGATTTTGTGCGCATTTGACTTGGAAGGGAATAAAATTTGCTAGAATTATTATTATTATTATTATTATTTTGATAAACATTATTATTATTATTAAGTATAATTTTATAAAAAAATTAGGTAAAAATATTAGAATAATTTTACAGGATGCATTGTTTTATAATTATGTTACAAGTGCATATTTTTTATATTATAAAAAGTGTATATTTTTTTATAAATTATTTGATGCAGAGGGTAAAATATTTGAAATACTTATGATAATATTAGTGTGCCTTGAGAGGCCTCACGCCTGTTTGACGTAAAATTGATGGCAAGTAATTGCATGAGGTATCTTATAATTAGAATTACTTTTATTTTAGTTAGCGTCAGATATGTCATTAGAGTTAGGTTCGAGGTCATGTGCATGCTAATAGCCGTCCGATTGATATTAGACAAATGAGGAATGAATAGGTGTGACCTACTTAGGTGCAAGGTTTAGTTTAACCTATTCAGGAGCTTGAAAACTTTATCATTATAACATTTTTAGACATAACTGAAGGAGCATTTTTTGTATTTATATGACCGAACGTTTGGCTGGCCAATAAAGAGTATTACATACATCAGTATTGGGTAGGGCCTATTATTGATGTAGCATCTCCCTATTTGCTGACCAGTCAGTTGAATTTTATAATGTTTCTAAGTGAAAACTCTGATTTAAATCGTCAAAATTCAAATTTGCATGATCACTTCAACTGTTTGACCATTGTAAAAGGTGAAAGCATAGTTTCATCAGTAACCAAATTTCTAATTATATAAGAAAAACACTTCCTAACTCTAATAGATGATAAAAAAAACACTTTACTTATTACATTTATCCATTTAACAAGTGATATTGTTCATTAACTAATGTACTCATTTGATGAATAAAAAAAAATAATGCAAATAGTCTTAAAACTTTTTTAGTCATTTTTAGGTATATAGTAGTGCTTTTTATATAATCTTATTTTAGCTAGTGTTTACGGGCTAGTCAACTCAATAATCTCAGATGTCTACATGTTCCTCTTGTTCGATTCAGTACCTCTGAAGCCCACGTCAAAATTCTAAACCAAGTTTGATCTTAATCACTTTTAGATTTTAAAAAGTTTGTCACTTAATTACCTATTGGAATCAGCGTTGAACTCTCACAAGCATCACAAATAGTCCAACAAAAGATCTTTGTTGAATGCCTCTTTAAACAAAATTATTCAATTAAGGGGGCGTTTGGTTCAATGTTATCTTGATGTTATGTTATGTTATCTAAAGAAGACAGTTGTTTGATTTAATGACATCTACAAATAATCTTCTATTAGATTATAAAATTATTAGTTAAAAGATGACATGTAGATGTCATGACATTTAGATTACATAACATAACACCAAAATAACAACGAACCAAACGCCCCCTAAATAATATCATCAGCTTATGCAAGTCTTCGTTCATAATTATTCTCGCTCCATTTGAGACTATCCAAAGTGTTAAAACCAGTTAGCGTGTTATTGTCGCTCACTCCACTTTTACGTCATGATCATGGAAACGTGAGAGTTTTCAGAGTACAAGTAGGCGTATATCATAACAACTTGCTATTACATCAGCATTCTCGTTGATTATGATGATGCTTTTGTTTGTAAACAGACAATCGCCTTATTGATATTTTTTTATTTTTAATGCTAATTTCCTTCTTCTTATCTTTTTTTACATTTCATTTTTTTTCTTTGCATGCATGAAGTGCTCTCTGATTTTTCACATTAATTATGTGCCTTGATATCTTATTCATTATATTAAAGTAGATTTGAATATTTTTTGATTCAGTTGTTATTAATTTAATGGTTAAGATCAAAGTTAATTTCATTATATTTTCACATCCTTTTTAAAAAAAATCTTAGACTTTATATGTTTATTTACTTTATGAATCATTTACATGACTTAAAATTTATAGGTTAAAACACAAAACATACAAATTAGTTGTAACAACGGCTTTAGAAAAATTACGTGACTTGAGCACTTCCCAGGAGGTCACCCATCCTAGTGCTACTCCAACCCAAACACGCTTAACCACGAAATTTTTCAATATGTGCCTCACAATTTTGCCCCAAAAATCACTTCTATCATTTAAGATCATGTTATCTACTTATACAGCTCAGGATCTCCCTCTCTTTCCGATATAGGTTGATTATTCCCGTGCCTTTCTTACCACTCATTATTCGGCGTATAAGCCTGTCAGGAGTCGCACTCTACGCCAATAATTTCCTTTCTTGGGATATCACCCGGCGAATACCCCTGCCCTCTTCAGCCACGAGCATCATATTGATACCTGAAATAAAATCTATAAGCAATACACTCATTTTTTAATTTTGATAAATTATCATGTTTTAAGTAACGAAAACTTTTTAAAGTATGATGCTTTCACAATCAAATAATTTTAATTAAAATATATTTCAAACTAAAAGACTTTGATTGCCTGTTTCTGTTAACTTACACACTCAATAAAAACTAAATTAATTAATTAGACTCAATTACAAGTAGGGATAATTGGAACCATCCTAGTTAGACTCAAACTCACCTCGTTCATTTACATATTAGCTTAAGAATCAATTATAACTCAAATTGAGTTGACTCGACAAAAAAATGATTTTAAACTGACTTAAATTTTAAATAAGAATATTTACATTAAGTTCGATTTGAGCCAACTTGGTGCATGCCATTCGAGTTCAACTCCAGTTCAACTTGATTCAATTCAAGTCAAGTTAGCAGCCAATACTCTAATTCGAGTTTCATTTTAAATCAAATTCAAGCTAGAGTTGACTTGCATGATATAAACTCAAACCGACTTTAAAACAATTAATTATAGATATATTTATAATTATAGTCATTTGGAGCTGGCTCGAAAGTCATTTTGAATCGATCTAGATTGCATGAATTGAGTTTGAGCAGAGCTAAATTTTACTCGAAATTTGCTTCTGTTCAAGTGGAAAGTGAGAGATCAGGGTATCTCATAGACGAGGAGATGGGACCAAGGAAATACTTCCAAGAATCTGGGAATAAGAGAATAAATTGATATATTTTTTACATAAAATAAATAAAAAAAAAACACAAAGGAAAAAGGCATTTTGTTTTTTTCTTATTGATTTTGTCATTTAATTCGTCACAAGAATCGACCCGCTCGGGCTCGGGCCCTGGCCCGGTCCTCGGCCCGAGGACTTTTATTTCCAGAAATACCCCTAACGTCTATGCATGGCCTTCTTCTCTCCTTCCGTTGCCCAGCATGTCGAGTTGCCCTAGAGCTAGAGGGACTTGGCTTTGTGACCATGGAACTTGACCGTTCCCATACGCGAGACTTGGTAAATTGCGTTGAAGTTCCTATAATTTGAGATAATTAAAAACATTTTTTCTATGTTTCTTTATAACCTTGAAATTGGTGAATCGTTTTGGCAGTACGTGTCCTCGAAACAATAAACTTTATCGTGTCATAAAAATTTATAAGTTTATTCTAAAATATATCTTATATGTAGAAGCATTTATACATTTTAATTATAAAAAATTATTTATTTCATTATTAAAAGTAAAATATTATATATATATATCACTAAAATTTTATTATATTATTAATTTTATATTACTTTTTTATAAAATTATACTATATTTTAAAACTCTAAAACTTAAAATTATAACTTATAAATTAAATCATTAAATTTTATGTTTTAAAATTATTTTAATACTAAAAATTAAATTCTAATTTGTAAATTTTAAATTTTAATATTATATTTAAAATACTATTTGTTTTATTCTAAAATATATCTTATATGTAGAAGCATTTATACATTTTAATTATAAAAAATTATTTATTTTATTGTTAAAAGTAAAATACTATATATATATCACTAAAATTTTATTATATTATACATTTTATATTATTTTTTTATAAAATTATACTATATTTTAAAACTTTGAAACTTAAAATTGTAACTTATAAATTAAATCATTAATTTTTATGTTTTAAATTATTTTAATACTAAAAATTAAATTTTAATTTGTAAATTTTAAAGTTTAATATTATATTTAAAATACTATTTGTTTTATAAATTAATTTATATAACTTATTTGATTTAATTCATTGACTCGGTTCTAATAATAAGCTCAATGCTCAGATTCTTATTTGTTTGTAAATGCTAAATTTAATAAAATTAAATTAATCTTAGATAAAAATATTTTTGATTGTGATCTAGTTGTTAATAAAATTAATTATTATATTAGTTCATGATATAAAATTAGTTGCATTTTGATATATATTGATATAAAAAATGAAATTTGGAAGATCAGTTGCATGCAATGCACGTGCTGCACAGGTGTTCAGTGGACAATAAAAAAAATTAATACGCTGCAAAATAGGAGAATTTAAGTATATTACCCCTAAAATTAAAATTTTAATTTATTTCACTTTTAAAGTTAAATATTTACGCTTGGCATTCCATATTTTAAATATATAATTACAATTATCACCCTCTCATAATAATTAATGGTTGAATTTTCATCTCTTTTAATAAAATAAATAGCTAGTTTTCTCCCGATTTATTAGAAAGTGATGTTTGTAATTATATATTTAAAATATGAAATGACAAGTATAAATATTTAATTTTGTGGGTAAAATGAGTAAAAAGTTTAATTTTATGAGTGACATACGTAAATCCTCCTATATAATGAAAAAGATACAATTTAAGATAGTTCCGAAAGATCTTTTAGTAAATAAATAAAGAAAAGTGGACAACTTTGAGCAGTGATTAACGCTTTTTTTATGGTAAATTTATGGTATAAAATGTAATTAGACTTTAGGATACAACAAAGCTTCAAAAACTTTCTAACAAACAAGATTGTAAAAAATATATAATATTTATAGATATTTTTTGGATCAATTTAATGATCAAAAGACACTTGAAAGTAACATTTTAACTAAGAAACATTTTAACAAGTCAAACTCAATATAGCCCAAGTGCCCAAATACCTATCAGAGGCTATTAAATATTCATTAAGTTCACTGTGGTCCACTAGAAAAAACCCATTAGCTTAATTCTTATACCAAATTAATAAATCTAAAAAAAATTATAAATATATATAACTTTACTTCTATTCTCAGTACGGGATTATCACATATCGAACATAATATTGCAAGCTATATAACACCTTTTATATCTACTAGTCATGCCAAAAAAATAATTTCATTAGTTTCAAAGAGGTTCACTTATCTAGAAGAGGAGAGTTTGATATATAGTTTTTATAATTTTTGATTTCTGATCTGTTAAGATGGTTAGATCTATTCTTAGGTCCTGTTTATTTGGCCATTGAACATTAACCTGATTTAATTTTAATCATATATATCACATCACACGTAAAATTTAATAATAAAAATTAATTTTATTTCACATCCTACGCACATTACTAAAATAATTACTAACTTATATTACATCCTTCACATATCTCAATATAATAACTAACTTTATATCACATCTCTCATATATCATAATATAATTATTAATTTTATTTCACGTCATTCACAAATTTCAATAAAAAATATCTCTATCTAAATTTAATTTTAATTTTGTTAAATTTAACCTTGCAAACAAACAGACTCTTAGTAGGAGGCTAAGCAAATATAACAATTATAAGTGAATATACAATGTATTTTAAGGAAATAATCGATGAGATGTGAAACAATTAGTTATAATCGAAGAGGTAATAGACACATGTCAGCCATAAAACTTGAACATTGGTTAATAAGAAATCTCGTTTGGGAAAAATCTTTTTAAACTTTACATATCTAGGTTTTCTTGGCTCGGAAAAAAAATTAAATCTCAATTAACGTCGTGTCGACGGCTGAGATACAATATTGAAATATCGTGTAAACATCATTTTAATATACAAAAAATATTCATGGTTTGTGCAAATATGTTTTTGATGTGTGTAAAAAATAAAATATTTATTTTAAAATATGTGTATTATTTAAAATATAATTAAATTTTAATATTAAAATTTATTTAAGATGTTGAATCACATAGAATACTCCGAGTTTGACCTTTGAGACTTCGTAAGTCTGCATAGGAAGGGAGTAGTGATAATAGGAAAGATCTCGTCTAGGAGGAATTATTTGGCCCAATGCCAAAAGGACTTGGAGTGTCTGAAATATCGTGTCCGATGTTTATACTTAAGGCATGAGCTGACCTCGAGGGTTTCTTGAATTTGAGTTAAAAGTATATAAGATATACTTGCACAGAAAAGAAGTAATAATAGTAGTGGAGATCCTGCCTAGGAGGGTTATCTGACCCTAGTTAAAATTAATATCGCTATTTTTTTGGGCAATATCGCTACACCACCCCCCCCCCTAAAATGCCAATTTTGTCCTCTTTCTTTTAAATAATTAAACCCCACCCCTCCCCCTCTAAAATTTTAATTTTGTCATCTTCTCTTTAAATAATAAATTATTTATTAAATTTAATTAATATCTTTTTTTATTTATTAAATTTAATTATTTTTTTAATATTTATTTCTACTTTATTTATTTAATATTTTCGAGATCACTCTTTTTAATTAATGGCTTTTTTATTTCATTTTATTATTATATTTTCTTATTGATTATATTAAATTAATAATTTTTATTATTCATTAAATTTAATTAATTATTTTTTTAATATCTTTTTTTCTACTTTATTTATTTAATATTCTTTAGATCACTCTCTTTAGTTAATTACTTTTTGTTATTTAATTTGATTATTATATTTTTCTTATTCATTAAATTTAATGAAGTAATTACTTATTTTTTATTTTTCTACTTTTCTTAATCCATGTACTCTTCCCTATATATGGCTAAAATAATATTGAGTTTGTTCTGAAAAATATGTTTGCTTGCAAGTTATATATATAATTACTTTTACCACAAATAAAAAATTATTGCAAAAATAAAAGAAATAAAAGAACCAAAAAAATTACATAAATAAAAAAAAGAAGCACAAAAATAAATAACAAGTAAAATAGAAATAAATATAAATATAAATATAAAGAGAAAAAAAAATTAAAGAAATAAAATAATTGAAGTAGGAATAAAAGATTTAAAGTATAAATTTAATAATAAAATATTTAATATTAAAAATTTAAAAATAAAAAAGATCTAAAATATTAAATAAATAAAGTAGAAAAAATATTAAAAATTAATTAATTAATTAAATTAATAAATAATAAAAATATATTAAATAAGTTAAATAAAAAAATAAATAAATTGGAAATTAGGAGGGGAAGGGGGTGGGACCCTGGAGGGGGGTGGTGTCAGAAGGGGGCGGATTAAAAAATCGGTATTTTTTTATTTAGCTAACCAAAGGCAGATGTATATAAATTTTCTGTGCTTTAATTTAATAAGTTTTATACATGTTTTTTTTTATATAATGAATAAAAAATAAAATTACTAAAATACCCATTAAATTTAACGTAACGGAGATCCGGCGACCCGAGACCGTCAAAGTCCGAAAGGGTCATGTCAATCTCGCGCTGGGGCAGCTGGGCCCAACGCGGAGACGAATTTCGATGTGGACGAGATTTTAGACCACAGAACGGGACCCGCGTTATGTGGATGGTGGGTCCCGTTCCAAGTGTCAAATAGCAGATGGATTTGTGTTTTGTCTTGCTTTCGGCTTGCTGTCACCTTTGTAATTATTGATTTTTTTTTAATTGTAACGTGATTATTTAATTAATTTCAAATAAAAATGTCAACTGAAAAATAATTAGGATGTCAGAAAGTTATGTTAGTCTTATATTATATTATTTAGAGAGCATAATTATTTAATTTAATAATATTTATAAATAATTTATTATAAATTTTAAAATTATTAATTAAAAAATATTTAAATATTATGATATTTAAATTATATAATATAATAAATTAAATGTTTTTTTATTGTAATCTCACAGCATATGAATTTTTTAATTTTTTTATTAAAAAATATATATTTATAATATTTTATGTATATATATATATATATATATATATAATTGAAAGTGTCATAAAAAAGAGAAATAAATATATTACATACAAATGCAATTATAATTTATATGTAATTGATATGATGTAGATATAATGAAGTTTAGATAAATTATATGTAACTAATAATTTCAATCAAAATTAATTATAACTTGAACTTGAGTTATTAACAATCCTATTTATTGAAATCCTGGAATATGTAAATATTTAAAATAAAATATTTACTATGTAGATTGACATTTTTTTTTAATTTTTATTATCGATTGTTCTCCTTAAAAGAAGGTGAAAAAAATAAATAAATCATTACGAGTAGTAATAATTTTATTAGTGCATGTTTTCTTGAATTATTGATATGCACAGTCGCCCAGAGTTGTATTCAATTTTTTTAGAAATTAATACAATCTAGCTAATAAAAATAAGATCAATATAAATAATAAAATTAAAGTAGATGACAAAGAGACACCAAAATTTACGTGGTTTAACTTAAAAAAATTTTAAGCTTACATTTATATAAGAAAAAAATAAGAAAATCTACTATCATAAAAGCCATGTTGCATTTGGATCCACACACCATCATCTGGACCATCCACGTGGGAGCTTACGCGGCGTCAACATCACAAGTCCTCCGCGCCGAACAAGAGATGTACCACCCCGAACAGCAGACGCCGAAGAGATGGAGATGAAAAGCAGCGTCCAGAACTAACCTGCGCCTGACAGCAATATAATTAAGGACCATCCTGCTTTCAAGAGGCATGGGCTCTCCCGCCGTCAGACAGTACCATCCGTACATTGTACAACAACGGGCAGGGAGTGGCCTCCCTCCTTCCTCTGCGGGCATTAATGGGTCATCACTAAAGCCGAAGTCCATTCTCCCGAAGTGATCTTGCAGAGTAGACCAGGGTACATATATCTCATTGTAACAGCCTTCAGGAGAGAGAAAAACCCTTTAAGCACACTGTAACCTAAGAGAAAAAAAAAGTGATTCTAGTGATTTTTAAAGCCTCCTCGAAAGGAGCTGTGGTTTTTCCGCCTAGCCGTTTTCTCACGTAAAAAATTTTGATTGTTTCTCGTCTTAACAGGCCACGATACAAGTGCAGTCACATAATTTGGCAAAATAAACTCTCAACCTTAATTCCGAATATACCCAGTCTGACAATAAAGAAAACCCCAAAATGAAATTCTTTTCTCACAAAAAAGAAATGCTCTCAATCTCAAAATAACAGAATATAATTAAAAAGAGTTTAAAGAAGAAGAATTTTAAAAAATTTCTCTATTGCTCTTTTTGCCTTCTTGAAATTTTATTTGCTTGATAAGATGATGGAATTGCTCTTCATATCTTCATAAAAGTCTATTTATACTCAAAGATTTGAAACAGTCCAAATTAATAATTCATATTCACATTTACTTTTACTAAAAAATCTTAAAGAAACAATAAATATTTTAGACAAAGAGACGCCAAATTTACGTGATTTAACTTAGAATTTTTTTAAGCTTACATTTATATAAAAAAAATTAAAAAAATCTACTATCATAAAGGCCACAATACAAGTGCAGTCACATAATTGGGCAAAATAAACTCTCAACTTTAATTCCGAATATACCCAGTCTCACAATAAAGAAAACTCCAAAATGAAATTTTTTTCTCACAAAAGAGAAATGCTCACAATCTCAAAATAAGAGAATATAATTAAAAAGAATTTAAAAAAGAAGAACTTTAAAATTTTCTCTACTGCTCTTCTTGCCTACTTGAAATTTAATTTGTTTGATAAGATGATGGAATTGCTCTTCATGTCTTTATGAAAGTCTATTTATAGCCAAAGATTTGAAACAGTCCAGATTAATAATTCAGATTCACATTTAATTTTACTAAAAAGTCTTAAAGATTAGGTGGTTATTTTGAGATGATTTTTTAAATTTAAGCATTTTTAATTTAGTGCTCCGACTTTCCCATGATTTTATTGTTACGAGCATGTCTCCTGTGATCTAACGAAGAAAAGGTAAATTAGTGGGTCGACTTTGACCCAATTGATGAAAGACCAGAGTCAACTCAAACCTGACCCTGGTTTGATTCAAACCTAACCTAATTAATAAATGAGTTGAGCCAAACTGCAATCTACACTCGTTATGAAACAAAAGCTCACATATGAATAACCAAATTAAGTATAATATGAACCCAACTCATTTAACAAGCATGTCAAAATTTACGATCTAAACCTATAATTTCTAGGTCAATTTTGAATTGATTTCAGAATTCAGATTAGATATTGCCACCGCAATCTAACATACATACAACTTTGTCTCCCTATGTTTTCACCCTCTCGGATATCCTCGTAGATGGGGGCGAGAGTTTAAACTCTGAAGATCGATAATGGCTGCACGTTCAGATTAATATTTAGCTAGAAATGAGTCTGAGCTGAGTTTTTTGAGCTAAATAACAAGCTTTATCTTACATGTAATTTTATCTAATCGAGTTCAAACTATCGTCAAATCGGATCAATTTAAATTGAACTATACTTATTTTTTATTTTTTCAATATAAATCACATAAATTATTAGGACATTTACATATATAACACTTCGTATCATCATATTTACATGTCAAATATTTCTTTTTAAAAATTACACGCCACACACCTAAAAATTATACTCCACACATTTTTTCTAAAGCTGCAGTATATTTTTTAAAAATGTGTGTGATACACATAATTATGATAATATGAAGTGTTACGTACATAATTATCCGTAAATTGGTTACATACTTTTTTATTATTTTTATAAAATAATGCAAGGCATAGTAGTTAGAGAATCCTAAAAAAGGCTACTTAATTAAAAAAAAAAAAAACTCAATTCGTTGGAAGCGATTCATGGTCAAGTCAAGCTAGCTCGAACTCAAAGAGTTTGATCCATGGCTCGAGCTTAAAATGATCTATAAATCAACGAGCCGAGTTTGAGCTGTGCTTGAGTTCTCTGCTCAAACTTGAATCATTCACCCTCTATACACAGGCCTAGTGAGGGCGAAGAAAGCAAATAATAGCTGTCAAGAAGAAAACAAGGAGAATTGAGGAAGAAGAAACAAGAAGATACAGTAGGGAAGAGATATCCATTGGAACCCAATTTCATGCTACCAACACACGCATAAGTAGATTGAGGAAAAGGCCGAGCAAGGTAGACACACAGAAGAGATTGAGAGTTTTCAACAGCTCTACTCGATGAATTATAACGGTGGTCGAACCTTTAAAATGTTCCGCTTCGCTTACAGAAACTCGCAAGTAACCCCCATCCGTTTTACGACTAATATGGTAATTCCGAACGGCAAAAAAATTGTTAACAGAACCGTCTATTTATCTAGCTTGAAACTTGTTGCTCCAGACTCACGTAAAAAACAACGGACTTTGATACTGCTCGTTGGCTAGGCATATTAGTTAAACTTTTTGGGTAATTCACCGAGCAAATAATTAATCATTAGTCCCAATGAAACCACGAAATAGTAGAAAATTGTTAGCATAACTGGCTATTTATTTAATTCGTAATCTATTGCTATAGACTTATCTAAGAGCAACGGAATTTGATGTTGCCCATTAGCTTGGCGTATTAGTTAGTTTACACGTAGTTCATCAGGCGTGTTATTAGCTATTATAAAACTTATACTTTAAACAGAATAAAATATTATTGTTAAGCAATTCTAAGAAGAAAGGAGAGTTTCCCTCTAGTAAGGTTTTAAAGTAACTATTCTTTTAGTTTTTGAGATTCGTTCAGATTTTTAATCTGATTTTTTCGGTGAAATTATCAAGTACGTATGGGACAACAATTTTGCCCCCTCTTCTGCATTCTCCTTCTCCCTCATCGGCCTCACTGGCTGTCACCTTCCTCTGAATAATCTTGGTCGATAGCAGACTCATCTCTTTTCTCCATCTCCGCCTACAATTTCATTGTAAATCACCATCCCAAAAATCAAATCATTGATACAATAATTATTACCGTCATGAAAATATTTTAAAATTTTTATCAAGAAAAAAATATTTTAAAAATTCTGATAAAAATATTTTTTTAAATGAAAACCATCATTTCTATTATCAACTCATGAAAAAGGATAAAAAAAAGTTAATTTTTCATACTTTACAGATTGTAAAGGTTTTTTTTTTTGATATTTTACAGATTGTAAAGTTTTTTTTTTTTTTGATATTTTACAGATTGTAAAGTTATAATTTAATTTTGTTATATTATTAAATACAAATCATAGTTTTAAAATTTCCTGGACAAATTACTTAGAGGTCCCTGAAGTTACCTATTATTGTCCAATCAAATTATCACGTCATCTACACACAGGAGACATTAGGTTAATAGCAACTCTCAATAGCTCCCAAACACAGATTATTCGTCTAACCCGTGCCGTTGAATAATCCTTACAGAACCAATGCCGATCGCGACCTTGAGCCGAAGGAATTGATCGAACTGCTAAACCGAAACGCATACCTAAAGTGGCTACAGAGTTGCCATTTTTTCTTAATTTCTTATTTAAATTTTTCACCCGTACATCGAAGATACGTGCTTCATAAATACAAATTGGAATTGCTATTCATAACAACATCGCATGTATACGTGCATTTAGCTATGTATATTATATATATTCTTACGAATTTTCAAAAATTTATCCTTAAAAAGACGTATATAGTTTTCTAATATTGAATCAAGAAAATGTTGCTCAAAATCTTAATGCTAGCAGCATGCAGTTCTTCAATGGAGACAAGAAAAGGGGAGACAAAATGCAAACCGGATGTTCGTCTCATTTAACTTAGCAGGCATCACATTTGCCAGAAAATAACAGAAGGTTTTCTTAAAAAATATTAAATAAATTCACAATTTAAAGGTACTGTCATATAACTTTCTATGATCCCGATATTGATGTAATGGGCTGTTAAAGATTTTAATGGGCCTTTGTTTAAGCCCATTGAAGAAAAGCCCAATTTAATCACAACTAATTTGGAAGAATAAAGTGAACAAAGTGATTGGCCTGATGTTCTCTCTCTATTTTATTTTCTAAATAATAAAGTCTCTCTCAACTCCCTTTCCATGAATGTACGAGGAATTCATTTGAATCACATAAAATTAGTATTTTTGTGATTTTTTTTATTATCATTATTTTTCATATTTATCTGACATGCTTTATTTGGCTAACTGCATATTTCGTGATCCGAGTTTTCTACTACGCAACTAGCAGAGAGATTGATTTTAACAAAGTGCACAAAGATATACGACGCAAAATTTGTAACCTTTCTCTTTTTATAGTTGATTCCTCGAACTAAACAGAGCCATTTTTTTGTGGAGCTCTACAACCATAAATTAGAATAGTACATACTCTTTATGTATTAATTTGCATTTACAATAGAATAAGAAGATTAATATATCCCAACATTATGATTTTATTTGGTTGGAATTTTAAAAATCATAAAATTTATCCAAAAATATCTCTATTAATATTTTATATTTAATTTATATAGTACATAAATTTAAATATTAAAAATTAATTTTATTTCATATTATACATAAATTTTAATTTAAAAAAATAATTTTATTTTATATTACAGTATTAAAAAAAAATTTCTTCATTACTGTCTAAAAAAAATTTCAAAAATTTTTAAATAATATTTCAACCAAATGAGATAAAACGGCCATTGGAGTTCCATGGAAAAAAATGTTGCTGTATGTTTATGTCCCTAATGGTAATCATTTGATCCAGTTGACCATATCTTGCATCAACAAGAATGTAACTCTCGCTAATGGCGCAGAGAAATACTCCGTTGAAGACTTGAAGATTTTAGTATCGGTTTATTTGTAAATTTTAATTTAATAAAATTAAAATTATATTTGAATAAAAATATTTATTTTATTAAAAATTATGAATGATGTGAAATAAAATTAATTATTATATTAAAAAATATGAATAATGTGATATAAAATTAATTATTATTTTAATAATGTGTAGGATGCGAAATAAAATTAATGAATATTGCATTCGGGTCCCTGAGTTTAACGCTTAATAAGACAGAAGTCTATTTTTTAAAATTTAACATCGAGATTTTCGAGTTTTAATAAATTATCAAATAAATATATTTTTTAAATTTTTTATTATTAAAATTTTTAAAATTACTATTTTATCTCTCCCTCTCTCTCCTCCCGATCCTCGCGCACTCTCGCAGCTGCCTGCAGCGCGCAAGGTCGTGCACGCAGGCCGCGAGACAGCCGGCGGGTCGCGCACGCCGCTCACCGACAGCCGCACGGCCTCGCACGTGCGCGAGGATCAGGAGGAAATAAAGAGAAGGAGAAGGTAAAGTAGTAATTTTAAAAAATTTTAATAATAAAAAAAATTTATTTGATAATTTATAAAATTTAGCAATCCGATATTATAATTTAAAAAACGTGAATCTATGCGTTATTAAATGTTAAATTCAAGAATTTAGATGTAATTATTTCTAATTAATTTTTAATATTAAATATTATGTATGATGTGATATTATTATTTAAAATTAAATCGATAAAACAAACTGGGCCTTCGTTTCTCTAATGACATAGAGAAATAAATATAAAGGAATAAAAAAAAAGACACTCAAAGCGGGTACGACTACGCACACAAATCGTATTACAATTTTGTTAGATAACATAATCGGACCACGAGGTGTGGTCCATGGTCAGGCCGGCCAGCCGGTCAAGCCGGACCGGATTATCCTTCCCACCGATGAGATTCGCTGGGTTCCCGACCGCCGTCGTCCGAGCCGGAACGTCCTTGAGAACCACCGATCCCGCCCCCACCTTCGCGCCTTTCCCCACCTTCACGTTCCCGAGAATCTGCGTCCCAGCTCCGATTAGCACTCCGTCGCCGATCTTAGGGTGCCGGTCGCCGGAATCCTTGCCAGTGCCCCCGAGCGTCACATTGTGGAGGATCGAGACGTCGTGGCCGACGACCGCCGTCTCTCCGATCACCACGCCTGTGGCATGATCGAGCAAAACTCCGGTGCCGATCCAAGCTCCCGGGTGGATGTCCACAGAGAAAACATCCGAAGATCGGCTCTGGATTAGCAGAGCAGCCGCCCGCCGGCCGATCGTCCAGAACCGGTGTGCGATCCGGTGCGCCTGGCAGGCGAGGAATCCCTTGTAGTAAAGGAAGCAGTGTGCCATTTTCAAGCACGCCGGATCTCGGTCTCGGGCCGCCTGTAGATCTGCTCGAACCGCGCTCTGGATCGTCAGATCATCGAGCAGAACTTCGGCGAAGAGGTTGAAGAGATCGGTCGCGTAGAGGAGATCCGGAATGCTGAGCTTTCTCGCTAGGTGATCAGCTAGGGCGGATTCGAGGGAATCGTGGCGGAGAATGAGATCAGAGTAGTACCTCGCGAGTATCGGCTCCAGTTCGACGTCTGCGAGTGCCTCGGCACGGATCTGTGCCCATACGTCGTCAACCACCTCGCCAGAGTCTCCGCCGGGGACGGGAAGGCCGGCGAACTGTGAGAATCCGGGCCACTGGGAGACGGATTGGTCGATCTGCGGTCTCGAAGTGCCGCAGGAGAGGGAGGTCATAACGGGGGGAGGAGCTCTGGAGCTATCTGCGCAGGTCGCCATGGGACGGGTAACTATCCGATGAGCCACCGGCCGGACTGGATCGGGAACCACCGGCGGGGAGAGGATCGATGAGGTCATCGGAGGTGGAGTGGAGGATTACAGCGGCGAGTTTGCAGAGGGCTGTTCTTTCTTATGTGGGAGCAGAGGGGTTCCGGTGGCGAACGAATTGGCCGTCGAGCAATTTATACGGTCCTGATTGATCTGCGTCCATCGCAACCGACAAAAGAAAGGAAAGTTCAGATGTCAGAGATTAATTATATAAAACGATGAAAAAAAATGAAAATGATTAAACTGAGTATTGGTCCCCGAGCTTTTTCATCATTTTATATAGGTCCTACCTTTCAAGCTAAGTTATCCTCATCCCTTCAGTCGTTGAAGTCGTTAGTTGGTGGGCTTTTTTTTGGGTTCATCAGTTTGATATGAAATTGGAGTAATTTTACTATTAAGAAATATATTAGATATAAAATAAGTTAATTTTAATATTAAAAATAAAGTTAAATGCAAAATAAAATTATTAAAAATTATTATAAATTTAAAAATTAGTAAAATAACTGTTTAACTTTTTAAAGCCTTAAATTAAATAAAGCCTTAGGCCAATACCAAACTATATAATTTATTCAAATTCTTCGAATTCTAGGATTGAGCCCGAATTTAAATATCTTTCGGCTACATGGTACTTTTGAGTTCAAGGATTTCTTATTATATTTTTTTCCTTATCAAATTGACACGCATAGTTTAACATAAAAAAAGCTATCGCATTATAGTTGCCACATATTAAGTATCTCATTGTATTAAATGAGTTGTCTAGTTTTTCATCTATATTCTCCGTACCCTAGACAACTAATAAAAAATTGACTTCTCTATTATTTCTCTTTACCGATGTGATTTTTTTTAAAAGATATTGATCCTTATGATGACTTGTTATCTGTCCTACTGAATTTGTATTGGCTTTTATCACCTAATTTCTTAATTAGCGATCTTCACTAAAGTGCGCTTGTTTTGAACTTCATTATTTAGCTAGGGTTCTCCCAACATTACCCAAACCGCTTATATTATCGAGTGATTTTTTATAAAAAAGCAAAATCATAACTAACCTAACTCAAGAAACTTAAAAAAAATTTCCCTTTGCGTCACCTTTTCACGCTCAATACTTGCAAACATACAGTTACTCGTTGATGTAGCCACTATTGCATACCACATTCTAATTCTAGGATCCCCGCTAGAAACACAATTAAATTTTATAAAAATATCCCCGACCTTTATTTCTTAACATATTTTTAAATTACTGCAAGAATAAATAATCTCGATCTTACTTAACAGTCACCATATGCCTCACTGTCTCACGCAGAGGAATTGCACAATAATTGCTTCCATAATAGAAATCTTAATTTCAGTTTCAATTAATCATTTCAAATTAAAATAATCTAAATTCTCTTATAACTTGTGATTAAATTTGTTAAATTTCATTTTACATTCAAAGCAACTTATAATAATTAAAAATAATTTTATTTTTGATTTTATATAAATTTGAAAATAATAAATTCATTTTACACCTATCTTATAATCAAAATTAGTAAAAAAAAAAAAGTTTTTTTCAAATAGATCCTAAAACCTGAGACCTATATGAAATTATTCCTACATCTTGGCAACCCAGGTGCACACTTTTAAAAAAAAAAAATACCGTATTTGTGCAATGTTAGTGAACTGTTTATAAAAAAAAGGAAAAATTTAATTATGTCATCCACGTTGGTTCGATCCTTTTTTTAGATATAAAAAAATATTTTATTTTTCAAATTTAATAAAAAAATTATATTAATATTAAAAAATATGTAAAATATGAAATACTTTTAATTTTAATATTCGTATTTATATTAGATGTGAAATAAAGTTGATTTTTATAGTTCAAATTTGTGTTGGGCAAAAATATTGCTTTAAATCAAACGAGCTTGTTTGATTGGAGAATAAATTTAAGTAAAAAAAGAGAAAATATTTTATTTTATATAGTTGATGAGAAAGATTTTTTTTTGTAAAATTGGGAGATGCGTAGGATGTGAAATAAAATTAATTTTAAGGTTGGAATTTACGTTGGATGTAAAATAAAGTTGATTTTTAAAGTTAAAATTTGTTTTGGATGTGAAATAAAGTTATTAAAAATTATAATATAATTTAAAATATTATTATTTTATTTTTTTGCCCATTTTTGAGTTCATGCCAAACATAGTAAGTTTTATTACATATTTCACACCCAAAGTTATTTATTTACTTTTATTCCCTTAAGGTAAACTTTATTACATATTTCAACTCTAAAATTATTACATCAAGATTAATGACGAATATTTAAAATGATCAATATTTAATGACTAATATTTTACTTCCAAAATTAAGATTATAGAAAGATAACTGGAGTGAGAGAAGGAGTTTAGTTTGTAAATAATTATTCAAAATTAGGGGGACAAAAGTAAATAGATAATTTTAGAAGTAAAACATGTAATAAAATTTATTTTAGGGAAACATAAGTAAATGTTCCTCGCGAACTTAGTTCTTACACTTTCATTAAAAAAAAGGGGCATTTAACTGCATGCCACACAACTTTTTAATATTACACCACACACATTTTCTTCACAAAATTTACACTATGAATTGTGAAGAAAGTGTGTGTGGTGTAATACATGAAGTTTTATGTGGTATGTGGGTAATTATCATTAAAAAAATTGAAAATTCCCATAGTATCCTTCTCTTTAATGAATATAGTATCTTGTACTACATGATCATGAACGTTCATTGCGGATCGAACGGTCAAGGGAGCAAAGTAATGAAAGGGTATTGCCGCCATTCTCTCACCAGGGAAAGCCGTGAACGGCAATGGAAGAGCACGTGGGTAAATATTTTGTGAAGTGACGACGTTACCCCTCATATGCACGGCACTATGAGCATCGCTTTGTCGTGGTCCATTGGCATATATGTAATTTCGGATTTCCTCAATGATGCCCTCAAAGCCGTTGGATTGCATGAAGATTTGCGCAGTAAATTTAAATTTTGAAGTAAGAAAGAGGGTGACGTTTGAGATGACGTGTCAGGAGGCAATGGGGCCAGCACTGTCCACGGCCGCCAGAAGTAGACCTTTGACTTCGGTCTTATAATTGATGGCCCTAATGTGCCTTTTGCGCACGTTCGAGTGATGGCCCACCGAGATTTTAAAATTCGGCTGAAACGATCACAGCACGATAATTTTGAATCAATTTTAATGAAAATTAATTTAAAAAATTATTAAATTTCAGTTCCTATTAGAAATGGTAGTTTTAAGAGTTTCAATCTAATTTAAATTCGTTCAAACTTATTTTTCTTGAAAAAATAATATTCAATAACATTTTATTTGGCTCGAGGTAAATTTTTTTGTCCTGCACAAATTTCAAGTTTAAAAATCAATTTTATTTCACATTCAATATAAATACGAATATTAGAATTCAAGATTTCAAGAGAATTAATGTGTTTCAGAATGATATGAAGCTAATATTGAGATATATTTTACACAATTTCTAATACTAAAATAAAGGACAAATTACACCCAGGTCCCTGGGTTTGGTGGCCGCACGTGCTCGGGATCGGGAGGAGAGAGAGAGAGAGGGGCATGGGTAAAATGGTAATTTTAAAATTTAATAATAAAAATAAATAAAAAAAAGACTCATTTGATAATTTGTTAAAACTCAAAGACCCCGATGTTATAATTTTAAAAACATGAACCTGCACGTTATTAAGTATTAAACTCAGAGATTTAGGTGTAATTTGTCCTAATATATTTCTCTTCAATTAAACTTAAAAAATAAATTTTTTCTATCTAAAAAACAATTCTTAAATAAAATATAGTCTAAATATTATTAATAAGTTTATAAATTTTAAATAATTTACGGAAAAAATAAAATTTTTTGATACTGAAATTATTCATATTGTTGAAACTATCGCAACTAATACTTTCATATTTGACCTAAGTCATACCGAAACAAAGTATAAAAACCTTGAGCCCCACGTGCGTTCCACATGCCTTCTTGTCGTTGGTCAATAGGATGCCACTATGTAAGCACAAGTGGGACCCCACTGGCTATTGAAGGTGCGGGCTGATGAAAGACATCCCCAGAATGCCCCCTTTCGTGCCTATCTTACTTGTTCGTTTGGTTCGAATTTTTTTTTAAATATGTTTTTTTTTTAAGTTTAATAAAAAAAATAATATTTTATTATTAAAAAATATGTAAAATGTGAAATACTTTCAATTTTAATATTTATATTTGTATTGGATGTGAAATAAATTTGATTTTTATAGTTAAAATTTATGTTGTGCAAAAATCTCACTTCGAACCAAACGAGGCCGCTCTTATTGGTCTATTGCATATGTGATGAATTGGTTCTGCTGGGTAACCTTTAAGTTGAACCCAATAATTTTAGTTGCGGTTGAACGGAAAAAATAAATAAAAGAAAATTTTAAATATTAACAGTGATATTAATTTATTTTAGCAAGTTTTGGGCGATATTAATAACTAACTTGACTATTTTTTTTAACTATGTTCAATAACTTGTTAGCTAAATTATATTTTAATTTGGTAATATAATTTAACTGTTTTGATATTTATTAATAAAACACTAAACTAATTTGAAATGATTGACATTATTCGATTATATTATTTTAATAAAATACTAATCTAATATTTTTCGTGATAAAAAGTAAAAAACTCAAAATCAAAGAGAGTACATAGCAGATAATTTTGATTATTTGTCTCTATAAAATATTCAAATTTTATTAATTTCACCGAGTACATAAAAAAATATTATTATTGCACTTTGGTTGCTTACCTGTACCACAACGTTTTTGTGGTTTATTTGCTCGTAATGATTAATTTTAAATTTAAATAAAAAATATTTTATTAAATATTTGAATAATATAAAATAAAATTTAGTTATTACCGCATTCGTAATTATTTTGATATATTATATTATGACGCCCGTGGCCAAGAGGGCGGGGAGTGACGCCGGGTGATGTCCTAAGAGAAAGGAATTACTGGAGCAAAGTGCCGGCTCCTGGCGCTTCGTAGGCCGAATAATGAGTGGTGAGAGGGGCGCAGGAATGAATCGGTCCCACATCGGAAAGGGAGGAGATCTTGAGCTGTATAAGTAGATAACGTGATTCAAATAGTAGAGGCGCCCTTTTGGGGCAAAACCGTGAGGCTAATGATGGAAAAACTCCGTAGTTAAGCGTGCTTTGGGCTGGAAGTAGTACTGGATGGGTCAGAGTACTGGGAAATACTCAAGTACGCAGTTTTCCTAAAGCCTAAAGCGGACAATACCTTTACAATGAGATTACGGTTATGTTAATATATATATATAATATATATTATATATATAATATATATATAATATATATATAAAGTCTGAATGTACTTGTCTAAAAAATTTGTCCTATATGTATATAAAAAATTAATTTATCATTAATGTCAATTTTAATTGTCTTATATATCCGGGCAAACAATCGGAGTTTCCAACATTCATGCAATGATAATTGCGCGTCCCCATGTTCATGCAATGCGCCACGTATTACCATGTCCTCTCTAATGGCCGCTCACATTGTCGCCTCCGCCTTTCGCGCCCTTGCCGCCTGCGCCCTCCCTCGGTCGCTCCTCCCCTCCTCCGTCGTCCGCCGCCTTGCGCCTGCCGCCCTCCGCGTCGTTCCACGCCCTTGCCTTTCGCGCCCTTGCCGTCCGCGACCCTTGCCGCCTGCGCTCCTTTCCGCTCCACCGCCGTCCGCGCCCTTGCCGCCTGCGCCCTACCCGTCCGGTCGCTCCTTCCGCTCCTCCGCCGTCCGCGCCCTTGCCGGCCTGCGACCTGGCTGCGTGTCCTGTCAGCCGCGGAAAAACCCCTCACGGTAGGCTGTGTTAAAAATATCCCGAAACTCAAAAACTTTGTTCGATTTTGAACTCGACTCGAAAATCGCGTTTCGAAATTTTGAATGAGTGCGATAAGGTAAAGGATTTTGGACTCGAGGAAAGATGGTGGAGATAAATCGAGCCATTTCGAGTTGGGCCCCGATAGCTCGACCAGCTCTTGGGTTTTGCTCGAAGCATGATTTCGATCATGTCGAATAAGATATTTATTCATACACTTCCCTTATACAGCATAAAATAATATTGATTGTATTTATTATAATAAATATATACATAACACAATATGTTAACAATAGCTATATACCATTTTAATTAGTGGTTTAAGTAGCTGGAGGACCGCTAGGTCAGATGAGATTTTATAACGCATATTTATCTTTTTCCTCTCTTCTTTCTCTAAGTCTGGGATCAAATCCTTTATCAAATAATCTAAACATTCCAATAACCATCTTGGGTTTTTTTTTAAGTTACAAACTTTCGACCTTGATTCTAGAATTCATTGATCTCGAGCCGGCCCTTCAGCAGAAAACGAGTCATTTCGAGCGAGTGACCATCCTCTTACATCACTTATTCCTCATTTCCGATTTCCGCCACCGTAATTGTCACGAGCCGAGACTCTTGAGCTCGGAAAATTTTCCTATGTGCGAGATATGAGTTTTGACTCGCTCGAAATCGGCATTAACAGCCCTACCCTTCACGCACTTCCGCGTGCAGTTGGCTTTGTTCAAAATAAGGTATGTGTGCCCTGTTTATGGACATGCTGCAATTCAGAGTCTGCAAATCTCTGGTTGATGGCCACGTATTTGTTGGTTTTTTGCATTTGATCTTGTTCATGTAATAAAGGTTTAAAGGCTTAAGCAGTAAGAACAGTCGTAAGCAGACGTACAGCCTCATATGCAGAGTAATACTCTATCCTTTATGTTTGATTTAAAGAGTAATTTTAGCTGTATTATTCAAGTTGATTCCAAGAGTAAGAGCTTCAGGACCAGAAATTAAAAATATCTGGACGATGATTACTCCTCAAAATTTGATTCAATCTCTCACATGAGAATTGAACCGAATGCAAGATGGATTTGAAATCGTTTCAAGGAAACCTGAACGATCTAGACATATTCTTTTGAAATAGCCTTCACATACTTTGATTTGAATTTGTGAACGTTTCTCTTTAGTATTTCACGTCAAAGAGTTATGCATCAATCAACATGAGGAGGCAGGTTGACACATTTTCTACCCTTTGGAAAATTTAAAATTAAGGCCGTTGCTCGATTAAGTTAAGGAAAGTCACAATCCTGGTATCATTGATATGAACTCACAAGGGTAATACACTCATTATTGTTATTAAACAACTGAAGCTTTTAATAAAGTGAAAACTTTCCAATGTTGGTACTCTTCCAATGAAATATCTTTTGAAAAATACATTGATAAAGAAATAAAGATGCAGTGTTAAGGAATGGTTTTATATCTGTAGCTAATTACATTATTTAAGCTCTCATGCAAACCTATTTCTCATATTTAATATACAAAGTTGCCTATTCAATAGTAGTTAGAGTCGTTATCATTGCTAGGGTCATGATAGAACCCAAAAATCCTTTTACTCTTTATGATCACAACACGTTGATTTTTTCTTATAGTAAATTCCGTTAAAAATAGATATATCTTAATTTCAATTTGGATGTTAGATGTTACAAAAGGTGATTTCATATTATTCTATATATATGCATTTGTGACGTATCTGATAGGTTATGTCTTTGATCACAAAAGATTTTGTAGGAAATAAATTAAAAGTATTTATGATACATTTTAGTTGGGCCACTCTCTCTCACACTCGTATTAATAGATTGACGAGGTGGTATTTTACGTTCATCTTTACCTACCCATGAGTAATGTTTATTTTGCCCATATCGTGGAGATTACGGGCTAACGTTAGATAGTGTATGGGTCATACAAATCCTTAAGAACGTTATGATAGCGCCATTCAAATGGGTTAATAGTTATTTGGATTCTGCTATGTCTAAAGGAGAAAAAAGCAAATTGTTCTCGGAGAGAAACTATTAATGGAATGACCTTTGATTTTCTTTTCCATCTTCCAAATAAATGATGTCTCCTTTGTTACGTTGTCAAGGAGTTCAGGTGATATTCTCTGTAGATTAGCTTAACTGGTAAATTGGCCCTTAGCGACTACATGATGGAAAAGGCACGTATAACATAGGCTAGTCTGCTACTCAGGTCTGATGATTCTCTATTTCAATTATTTTTATTGTTATTTCTCTTGTGGTGTGGTGTCGCACGTTGCCACGGACAATGAACATGTCATGGTTCAGCAGGAGGGTTTGTTTTTGAAGTCTATCGCAAGAAGATAGGCCAGCTAACTGATGTTTTACTCTGGAAAAAAAACACTTATTCTCCTTTAGTTACTTTGAACCTCTCTCTATTTTTATAGTTAGAACGAACTCACATAACGTCACATATGTTGTCCTACAAATTTTATTTCATCATTGTGGTCTTATATTAGTATCCTGTCTAAATATTTTTTATGATAAAGTTGATAGTTGTTGAACAAAAAAAATAGATATGGAAAGCAGAAAAGACAACTGCTTACAAAAATAATAGCATGGTAAAACAGTGGTATTTTTTCAAGTATATGTTTTGTTTATTGTGTTCGAAAATATTCTATCTTATATCAAAATAAAAAGTAACACATTCGAACAAAAGAAAAGATACAGTATGCTAGCAGAGAAAAAAAGTGATTATTCTTCGAGAACAAATAAAGAAAAGATCAAAATATTATGTAATTTTTAAATTTACACTTTACAAAATATTATTTTATAGAGCACTTCGAAAATGATACACAAACAAAGGCAAAGTAAAAGTACACAAGCTTCCATGAAGAGAAGAAGGCAAATCATTTGAGAACAAAATAGAAATGCATATCACGCAAGAAGTTTAGAAGTTCTACCATAAAAATGTGAGACAACAAACACAATGTATGTATCCATAAACTCTATTTCGAAAAATTTATTGTAAAATAATAAGACATGTAATAAAATTATATTATAAAAGACATGTAATAAAATTAATTTTTTATTTTAAATTATATATATAATAAAAAATATTTTTATATTAAATACACCTGATTAATGGTGCTAAATAGCATAAGTTTGTGTAAGTACTCTTTTATTCGGCATCGGGAAATATTTGAAATCCGGGAAACTCTAAACTGGTCGGGTTATCAAATCGGATTGAGTAAAGATCCGACCCATTTACAGCCTACCAGTGCCATTTCAACTCCAAATCCGGGTAACTCTAACTAAACTGCCGACGCGATGTTCTTGGTGCAGTGCCCGTACTGCCCGGGCACGCAGGGCCGCTGCGCCACCACCGCTTCCGGCCGCCACGTGACGGAATGCTCTGCCTGTGGCCGCGTCATCGAGGAGCGGCACTCCCAAACCCACCACCTCTTCTTCCTCCGCGCTCGCGATTGCCCTCTCCCGCTAGTCACTCCTGATTTCTCCTCCATCTCCGATCCCCTGCCCGACACCGAAGAAGACGACGAGGATCCCTTTCACCGCACCGGCTTCATCACTGCTTTTTCCACCTGGTCACTTGAGTACGCCCCAGTCTTTGCCCGATCATCCTATTCCTTCTCCGGCCACCTCGCCGAGCTCGAGCGCGTCCTCTATTCTTCCTCCTCCGGACCTACTGCCGACGATCCTGCTGGGCCTATGGTCTGCGTCGACCATCTCCGTGCCTACCTGCAGATCCTCGACGTTTCCTCCATCCTAGGGCTTGACCATGACGTCGTCGACCACGCCTTCCAGCTCTTTCGCGATTGTTGCTCCGCCACTTGCCTCCGCAACCGTAGCATCGAGGCCCTTGCCACCGCTGCCCTCGTGCATGCCATTCGAGAGGCCCAGGAGCCCAGGACCTTACAGGTTTGTCTAATGCTCACTGTAGATGCTCCAAATTGTTCGATTTAGTTAAGTTTTTCCTGTTCGCTGTGCTGTATGCAATATTTCTTTGCTCTCCTTTCTTGATCCATGGTGTTAGAAATCAGATTCTTCCAATTCTGCCATCAGATCTATAATGATAATTGAGACCGGACGTTTCAAGACTTGATTTTTGTTTTGTAGATGAAACGATTGTGTTACTGGAATCAGCATAAAGGAATGTTCTTGAAGTTATGTTCAATTGCTAAATTTTCTGATTTCTTTTTAGCTTATTAGGGTCCTTTGGATAGAGTACACCAAAGGCCTTCCATGTTCTTGTTTGTGCTATCTAGTTGCAGAACAGAATCCAGTGACAATTATTTGTTTTCTAAGTTATTACTAAGTAGATTTGTAAGAGAAATACACTTTCTTCTTGACGAATATTTTCATTGTTTGGCTGTTCGTTCTGCTGCTTTCAAATCACCTAAAGCAAAAATGGTTGTTTGGCTTCCAAGTTGAGTTTCTTCCTGCTAATTGTCAATCAAAATCAGTAAGATGAGAAGCAATAATCACTGCAGAAAGCCTTTTGTTTCTCTATTATCTTTATTTTAATTTAGAGACACTTTGTTCTATGTTATTCGAGTGTTATGTCTAGAGAAAATAATTGTTTGATTTAATAACATGTATAGATGACCTTTTAAAAAATTTTAGAATTATCACTTAGAAGATGACATAGATTATATGACATGACATCAAGATAACATTAAGGGGGCGTTTGGTTCAATGTTATCTTGATGTTATGTTATGTTATTTAGAGAAAGTAATTGTTTGGTTTAATGACATCTACAAAAAATCTTCTATTAGATTATAAAATTATTAATCAAAAGATGACATCTAGATGTCATGACATCTAGATTACATAACATAACACTAAGATAACATCGAACCAAACGCCCCCTAAACCAAATGTCCCCTTAGTTAAGGTTTACAAAGGCCAACAATGAAGAGGGTTTAAGAGTTGTGGTTATAATGTGTATGTAGCACTTTCTTTCAATTCCACTTCTGGGTGATAACCTCAAGGCATTCCTCTCATAAAACAGTAAGATGCTGACTATTGCAAACTTGAACAATCTTTCAAAAATAATAGCAATCTTCATATGTTTGAAAGGAGTTGCCAATCTCTGTCTTTGAGCTATCAATCTTTAGTATATACACTTTTGTTCGTATCAAATAATGAGGTACATGTTGCTTAACCATAAATGGGTATTCTGTAAACAAACGGTAACTCTTAACATGTGTATGGTGCTTACACAAAGATTTGAAATTTAACATGAAATGCCTGTTAGCAATGATGATATGAAACGCAAAAAATCATCTCGTCGATCCTGAAATTGTGGCCTAGGTTGATCGTTGAATGTGATTGGTTGGTCATTTTGTGCGTGGATGGTTTGGAAAGGCAAGATGGTAAATTCAGACGAAAATCTCTCGGAATGGAAGATATTTCTCTTTTCTAGTTCCCTCAACAAGCTTAGGCCTTAATTGTCACCCGAAACATTTAATGTCGTAATCATCTCTTTTTCATGTTGGTTTTTGGGAGGGTGGAGATGATTAGAAATCATTGGACTACTAGTGCTTGTTCTTTTGGTGGTTCATTTCCTCTAAAAACATAAGCTCTCTTTTAACGTCATTATCAGGAGATCTCCACAGCAAGTAATCTTCCCCAAAAGGAGATAGGGAAATACATCAAAATACTAGGTGAAGCTCTGAAATTAAGCCAACCTATAAACAGCAATTCAATTTCTGTTCACATGCCCAGATTCTGCACTCTACTCCAGCTCAACAAATCTGCTCAGGTACTTCTGATTCGACGATCATTCACTAAACTAAAGCATCTCAAACATTCAAGCCTTTCAATAAACAGTCTTCTTCTCAGGAGCTCGCTGCTCATATTGGAGAAGTTGTCATCAACAAGTGCTTCTGCACTCGCAGAAACCCAATCAGCATATCCGCCGCCGCCATATACCTTGCATGCCAGCTCGAAGACAAGCGGAAGACCCAGGCTGAAATCTGCAAAGTAACTGGTCTCACAGAAGTCACTCTCCGAAAAGTCTACAAGGAACTGCTTGAAAACTGGGATGATCTCCTACCATCCAATTACACTCCCGCCGTGCCGCCAGAAAAGGCTTTTCCGACTACCTCGATCACTGGAGGCCGCTCCTCCTCTTCCAAATCCGATATCATGGAGATCCCAAGCCTTCAAATACACCAAGAAGGTAAAAGAACTACCAACAAAGCTCCAGAAGCCATGGAGATAGATGCAGAAAGCAAAAGTTTTTCTGTGAGTGGTAATTCTCGGGCATCATTGAGCAGAAGGGAGCTGCATCAGGGAGTATTCTGGCAACGTCAATACCCTTTTGGAATGTCGAAAATGAAGGGGAGCAGTGCAGAGAAAGATCAGAAGAATGATCAAGATAATAATGAAGCGAAGTGTGTAGTATCATCTGAAAGCGAAGAGAAGAAGGTTGAGAAAAATCCAGCAATGTCGATCGCCGGTCGCTGGGCGATGGGTCAAGCTCCAGCTCTCTTGCATTCCCATCAGCTTTACTCTCAACAGCCATGGCAGATCAGTGGACCTTCTGGAACATCGGAGTCGGCTTCGTCTTCTGCAAGGATTGGGAAGCAAAAAGTGTGTTCGGATCAGTCCTCTGGGCTATCTGGAGTTGGAAATAAGTTGTAGTATTTCATGTGCTTCATTAAAAATGTCAATATACTTTTTATTTTGTTATGTATTGTGCATAATTTGCATATATTTGAAAGCAAAATGATAGGATATCTACAATAGAAAGACTCTTTTATCAGCCAATTTGATTTGTTTTAGAATCCTTTGGTTTAGTAAACGGTTTGATGACTGAGTTCGTTTAGTTTTATGATTTATGTTTCGTACTCAAATTAATCGAATATCATATACTATTGATAACATTCGCTAATTTATTTTGCGAACAAGATCGTGTGTTTTCAGCATAGCTCTGAAAATCAAATGTATCCGTACCTTCTATTTAGTGTTTTGATTTTATTGAGATAAAAAAGTATTTTCATTGTAATATATTTAATCATGTTAAGTTTAGTTATTGTGCCTCTCTTATGCATGGCAGATGATATTCTTAATCTTTAAAATTCTATAATAATATTTTAAATTATTATAAAATAGTTTTCATTTGATTTTAACGGTTTGATTTTTAGTTTGTAATATTATTTAATTTGATGTTTTAAGATTTAAAATCAAATGTGATCTTTATTCTTAATTTAGTTTGCGTGTTTACATGTGTTTCTCCTATGATAAATATATATCTCATATCTATAAAGTATACAAGTTGAGATTTATTTCTTAGACTATGAAACAAAATTAATAAAATATTTGTGTGAAAAATGTGATTTAAACTCAAGAATATAAATGAAATTAACGTAAAAGAACCAGACTAGGGTGTAATCTACTCCTTAAAAATGACAATATATATTGAATGATTTATGAAATATAATAATAAATTTGAAGCAATTAATTATAATATTTTTGTCACAATAAAATTCTCCCATTGTTAAGTTCATCAAAAGCTATTCTCTGTAGGGGCTTACACCTGATCATTAATACTTTTTTCGCACACTAAGCTTGTTTAATTGAGTGTTAAATTTAAATAAAGAAATTTTTTTTTTATAAAATTAATATGAAAGAAATTTATTTTAATATTAAAAACTATATAAAATATGAAATAAAATTTATTTTAAAATTAAAATTTATATTTGATGTAAAATAACATTAATTTTTAAAGTTAAAATTTATGTTGAATATGAAATAAAATTATTAAAATTTATAATAAATTTATAATATTATTAAAATTTAATTTTACTCATTTTTAAATTTTAGCCAAATAAGACTTAAAATTTGACAAAATTATACATTTTACAAAATATTTTCAAAAAAAATTATAAAACAAGCTACTAATAAATTTTCACAAATCTTTTCCAATATTATTTATTCACAAACCTATAATAAAAATTGTTATTTTACTAACTTTAATTTTAAATAAATTATAATATATATATATATATATATATAATTAATTCATGAAAACTAAATTTTTAAAATTTAAAATTTAAAATTTAATTTGAGTATTAAGATAATTTAAAATATAAGATTTAACATTTTAAATTTAAATTATAATTTTAAGATTATACAGTATAGTAAAATTTATTTAAAAATAACATAGTAATTATAATTTTTGACAAATAAGATGTAATATAAATCCCCAATTTTTTGTTTGCATACAAACTACTTAATGAAAACCATAATATGGATACAAAAGCTAGTTGAAAACTATAGAATATAGATGCTTATGCAAATGGTTTTACAGAGGCTACAAAATTCTCAGAATAGTGATCAGTTCTTCACATATCACAGTGAAATTGGAGAATTGAATCCAGGGCAAGATGGAAGAACATTGATGAGAAAATGAAACAGATTTTCGAGTTTCTTTTGCCATTTTCTGCTTTAGATCAGTAAACTTTTCAAGTTCCTGTAGGACACAAAACAGAGATAAAAATAATGAGAATTAAGCTTAGGGGATATTTGGTTCAATACTATTTAGATATTTGTGTTGTATAAATATTAATATTATCTAAATGTTGATGTTTGATTCAATATCATTATATTAAAAAATAACAATAAAAATGCAATTCAACTTTACTTCTCTGTTATAATTAATGTGACATCTAGATATCACGCAATTTTATATGATATCTAAATGTTATTTTTGAATAACAATCTTATAATTTTTTATAATATTACCTAAATGTATCTTCAAATCAAACACTATATTTCTCTAAGAGGGCGCTTGGTCCAACGTTATCGTAGTGTTACATCATGTTAGATATTATGAGATCTAAATGTCATATTTTTAATGGCAATTTCATTATTTTTTAGAAAGTTATCTACACATATTATTAAACCAAACACCCCCTAAATAACATCACAATAACATTGAACCAAAACAACCCCTTAAATTATCCATGACTTGAACTCACCAAAATTTTGTTGCTTCAGTGAGAACTCATAGAAGGCCTTCAGAATAGCACCATATTTCATAGATTTAAGTGGACCCATATGCCTGCATTTTCATATCAGAAGAATCTTGTACTTTAGAAGTAGATGCATATAATAAATGATTACTGGGAAGCATTGCAAAAGTCTATTTTATGATCATTAATCAAACATTTTGAATAATCTGGATTTGCATAAATAAAATGGCATAAAGTAGTAATATCCTGTAGCAATTATACTTAATGTTATTTGTTTGTAAGGTTAAATTTAATAAAATTAAAATTAAATTTGGATAGAGATATTTTTTTATTGGAAGTTGTGAATGATGTGAAATAAAATTAGTTATTATATTGAGATATGTGAGGGATGTGATATAAGTTATTATTTTAGTAATGTGTGTAGGATGTGAAATAAAGTTAATTTTTAATATTAAATTTTATGTGTGATGTGATATGTTAGATTAAAATTAAACCAGGTTAATTTTTAACTCGCAGACAAACGGGTAGAAATTTTGACAAATCCAAAACGAACTTGTCTTCCCTGAGAGTGACAACATATTTGAAATGATGATACAATTCAAAATCTACTGAACAAGCGTATAAATGCACATACATGTATATATAGTTGTACATTATAATGCATCCATTTGGGAACGAGTAAAGCAGAGAAATGTGTGGCATACACAAATAATGCATTCAATTATATGTATGTGTGTGCATAGTAGGTTTAATTTCTGAACTTGATTCAAGTTGAAAATCTTCTTGTAAGTAATTAGTTCAACAAAAATTCAAGTCGAAATTGAAAATTCCAAAACTCAGGTTGACGCCAACTAGCTTTGGTTCCACTTGATGCTCCCTTAGTTGAGCTTAACCCAAGCTTGAGGAACAGGGTGCCAGTGAGTGAGGAGGTGAGGAGGGAAAGAGAGTATATGTAGTTGAACGGTTCAAGAATGCTAGCCTGCGCGGGATAGTCCTGGATAATTGTAATTACAAGGGAAGCATATGATTGAGAATTAAGTGCATTTTGCACTAACACCTCCTTTATTTCCCATAGAGAACTATTTTAAAAAGAGACCACCTATTGCTACTAATGACAACATAAGACCTGAAGATGAAGTACACTTGAGAAGCAGTTTAACATAGAACTATGTAGTTTGAAAACTCACACAATCTCTGTGTACCGGAGCCGCCATGCAGGGAACCCTAGATGGCATCTTACAGGTCCATATACCAGAAGAAGATCGGGCTCTGGTCCACCATAACCTAGTGAAGGAACAAACAAACTCTAAATAAATTTTGCAGAACGTTAATGCAACAGATATGCAAATATAGAGGATAAGAAAATAATCTGAAAATAAAGCATGAAAAAGAAAGAATGCACACCTACAGCCTTAAGAGCATCAGACATGTCAGTTTCTGAAAAGCTGGATTCCTTCTTATTGAAGTTCGCAATTTCATCTCTGAGATACTTGGAGCATAAAAAGCTAGCTGCTTTAGCAACCCCTTCTTTACTATCAGAGAAAGAAATCACTTCTAGAGAAATTTTATCTTGATGTGGTGCTTTGGTCATGCCCTTTGCAATGATATCACAGTCATTTAATCAAATAAGCCAACATAATATATGACGTCAGAAGAGATCAAAGGGACAACTTGTGAGGGTATTAAGAATATAAACTGAAGATGTAAAGAAAACATAAGCTCATTATCTGACCTGTTTAAATACATCACATGTTTGAGCCTAATACATACAAGTAAATGTTTCTACATTTGCATACTAAATACCATATATCCAGTATTTGGATGACTAACCTACAAATCACAATAAGACAACTTAATCACTGCACTAAGAGTCAGCCACAAATGCATTTTACACTATAATTACCTTGAAAAGAGGGCTACACAAAATGGGTTCTTTCCCAGCATTTGTGGCTCAGCCGTAGAATGAAATGCTCAATACAAGTGGTTTGCCAACTCCTACTTGTTCACCGTCTTATTTTAATATGCAAAAATGAAGTCAAAAAGGGATGCGTGTCTGAACGGCGAAAATTAGCAAGCACTCGCATGACTTCTATCAGTACTTACATTGGAAAGCCCCTTCAAGTATCCATCAAATGATTTCTTCAGTACACCTGTACAATGAATCATACGAAGTGGTTACAAAAGCAAGTTCAGGGTCAATTTGAGAAAAAGGGATAAATTTAGCCTTAATTTGCAAGCCACAAATTAAACCTTGGTGAAGGCTAAGTTTGAGTTAAACCTTGAAAAAGGAAAATAGTATTTTGAGCCTTAATGTAGCTCTAATGCTAAAACTGAATTAAGCCCAAGAATAAATTTAGATTGCCTCCCAGAAAGATGTAATTTTAGTCTATCTTCGGACAATGTTCATAAGCTCAATTTAAGGAATTAAAGGATTGCTTGACTTCACCTTCCATGTCATATAGAGTAACATAATTCACTCCGATATTTGCCAACCATGACAAAAGCTTTCTGATCTTTCGAGTGTCTTTAGCCTCTTTACTATCCACTACCACTGCTAGATACTTAAGTCTGTCCAATTTAAGATTTCGACACCTACAAAGCAACCCAGTTGAAATAATGCATGTCTCAACAACTTGCACCAGACGTGATCCAAATTGGTGGATGCTGAACAACAGATGGATAATCCTCCAGCATAGTCCCAAAATAAATCCCACAATCCATGATGAATGAACCATCTGCATGTTCATGAAGCCACATCAAGAGCATTTCAATGCATAAGGTACTTCAACATAGAAAGATAAAGCATGTTAACTTCTAACATTATCATGCAATGTTATCAATACATTACATGCACAAAGAAGAAACAAAATATTGCCGATATTATGGAGACCACTCGATGACATTAAGGTGTTTGGCATTTTCTCATGGTCGAATAGCATGTTGCATTTATTTGTATTTCAGGAAAGCAAACATCTTTAGGGCTGGAAGATTGGACTAAAGATCAATAATATCACTCAATGCTTGGATCAATATTTAGCCCGAATCGAGCTTAAGTCGAGTTTTAGAGCCAAGCCACATGGCATATTAATTTTTATTTTTAATTTTTAAAAATTCAATATGTGTCTGATACTTGTGCGATAATTGTCCGATACTTTTCGATACTTCAAATTAGAGAAACAATATTGAAACAGTTGGTTCGGCCTACACGATAAAAAATAAAAAGTATCTTATACGTAAAATAGAACCTATGCATAAACTCAAATATTAAAATTGAGAGATATACTAAACTCACGTAATCGGGATTGCAGAAAGCTTCACGCATGCTAATGTTTCGGCAATAGAAAATTTTTTGATACCCGCGCAAACAGTTGCATCATCTAATTTTTCTACCTCAATTGTACTATTTTTGCTTCTGTTAGACACTGATCAATTTTTTAAGCTTTCATCCCATTTATATAATTTGTGACAGGTTGGAAGCAATTAAACAAATTTTATGATATTATTTCAATTTAATTTTTTTTAAACTCAATGGTTGTTGAAGGATTATTTTTTATTTTTATAGTTCAATTGTCTATAATATTTTTTAGTGATATCAATAATGTTTAAAAAACTATAATTAATTTGAAAAAAAAATTAATTTTTTTTTTCAAAATTATAACAAGATGTATACTTTATTATAATCTACTATAGATTTATATCTTAAATATGAGAATATGATATATTATACATATATATATAACAGTCATACCCTGACGTATCCGTATCCTACTTTTTTAAGTTTAGCATATCATCATATTTGTATCATATTATATCTATATCGCCGTATCGTACTTGTGCTTCATAGATTTTTCTGCATCGCATTCTTAATTTCCTTGAATTTTTTGACTCGTGGCGCCAATCAGTTAACATTTGTATCAAAGGTTCGAGATACACCTTATTAATCAACAGTAGGAGATCTCTATAGATTGTAGCCCATAGGGGTTGGAGGCAAGGATGTCCATTATTGTTGTATTTATTTATTTTATGCTTTGAGCTGCTGTCTGATCGAATTCATCAAGAGATGTAGAGGGGGTCACTTAAGAGCATTCCTCTTTAAGCCAGAGGGCTAGTCCACTCCCACCTTATGTTCGCTGATGATATGTTGATGTTTGCTTAGGCTACCCTAGCGGCGGTAGCGGCCTGAAAAGCTATCTTGGATAGATATCGTGCTTTTTCTGGACAGGCTGTGAATCTTGACAAGTTTTCCATTATCTTCAGCTGCACTACATAAAGGAACAGGAACACAATGATTCAGAGATAGTTTGAAATGGGGTAGAACTGGAAGTGACACTATCTAGGATTCCCTCTTTCCAAATGTAAACTGAACAAGGTAGACTTTGAGACCATCATCTCAGCTATCAAGAGTCAAGTCTCTTCTTAGGGAGTTGTGAAGCTTTCCTTGGTTGGGCGGATTACTTTCATTTATTGACTTCCATTCCCATCTATGTCTTGTCACACACTTTTGTGCCCATGAATGTGTTGGATGCTATTGAGAAGCTCACTTGACCTTTTCTTTAGAGTGGAGATGTTGAAACCAAGGCTATTCATTATGTTTCATGGCAAGCCCCTGCAACCCTAAAGCTCTATTTGGTTGGAGGCCAGGCCATGGCCAAAATAGCCTCCAATGGTTTCCAACTTTTTTTATTAAAATAATAATAATAAAAAATTAAATATGTGTTAAAAATTGTATAGATATAATATAAAATAAATTTTTTATATTAAAGTTTATGTATTGAGAATGAAAAATGAAAAATTCTTTTAATAAAATAGTTGGAGGCCAAGATGGTCTCCAACCAAACAAGGCCTAAGTGCCTTGGAGGACTTAGAATTCATAACTTAAAAATGTGGAAAGGAACCTTTATTGCAAAACATATGGCAAAGTTTCTTGGGAAAGTGATTATATTTGGAAGGACAACTTTCATGTCAGGTATTGTGCTAGACCCCACCACTTCCAAGTTAGACATGGAGATCCCTAGATTTGGACGGTTATTTGCATGGGGGCGAGCATTTACAGGGCAACATGCTTTGGTTTTTGAGAGATGACAGATCGGTCTCTTTCATGGAGGATCCTTGACTCTCTACGACTCCACTTACTTTATGACCTACGTTCATCAATACGCAACTCGAGGAGTACCGAAATACAATGGAGTATCTTTTGGAGGAAGGTAGATCGGACATGTGAAAATCAGTCTGACCCTTGGAGAGGAACTTGGTAATAAAGTATTATCCATTAGCAAGCACAATCATTTGGAGCATGACATGCTAGTCAACGTTGAAACTGAGCAACAGAAGATACCCATAGCTACTTTATACTACAATCAGTGAACTGGATCGTGGTGATGGTGAATTGCTACTCAGCCGAGAATGCAGGCCCTTCTCTAAAGAGTTTGCAAAGACGCCATCCATACCATGATGTGGCTATACCGATGCGGATTGGTGACCAATAATCACTACCCTAGGGATGTGAGGCAGTGGAAGACATATTTCATGCCATTATGGAGTGTCGCGCTAGCAAGGAGGTCCGAAGATAGTTGGACAAGAAGTATGAATTATTTCCACTAACTTCTTCCTTGCAAGTTCATATTCAAATGATGACTTTAACAGCATGGCGCAACAAAAGGAATAGGCGTCTTACCATCAAGGCAGCTATCATTTACTATTATTTGAGGGCTAGGAACGCCAACGTTCTTAGCTAACCAACCCCATCCCCAATTATCATTGCTACTACTATCTTGAGCTTAGTCAATGTTAACATGAACCAATCAAAGAGCTAATGGGATCCAAGCACTCTACAAGGCCCCATGTTCCAACCCTTGATCGTTAGATCCCCCTCTTGGATGGTTCAAACTTGGACAGCTATTTACATGGCAATGGGGTTGCTGGAGTCGATACGTCCTCAGAGACCACTACAGAGGTGCCCTACATGCAGGTGGATAGAGGATCCTCACCCACACTATAGCTACAATGGAGGTGGAAGCAACGCTCCATGGGATGAGATCTGCTCTCTCCATCGTTGGAGATTCCACATCACTAGCTTGAAGAAGACTCTTTTAAGACATTACTGGAGTTAAGCCAGAACCTGAAGCTGAACAACACAGCTTTGGCTCCCTATGAAAACTTAAACAGACAAAAAATGAAATCTTTTGCTGTCATGCCATACAGCATTGAGCCATAATTAACAGGGGATAAAGTCGACTTCAGAGATAACATTCCATCAAATTCTGCCCAAAAGGAGGTTGACAAATATACTAATTTGAAATTTTGTTCAGTCAAAAGACTAAACCCAAAATACTAAAGCTTAGACAAGCAGAGAACTAGAATGATTAAACCAGTGAAGCACAACATTCCAGATGTAATAACAAGATGGTAAAACGCATCATCAAACCAATAACATTAACTTCAGAATATAATTTTGAACACAGAAAGTGAGCACGTTCCCAAACTTCAAAGAAGGCTCAGTAATATGGAATCAAACATGTGCTCAGAAACTGATCACGCAACAAAACAGCAAGAAGAAATTGGAAAATCAAAGAATAGATGCTCTATAACCAATCTGAACTTCAAACCTCTGGGATGAACACGTACGCAGCCCTCTGACCAAGTCCAAACAAGCTGAATCCAACGGCAGCTGCGCGGAATCAGGGACGAATCGACGCCACCTGCGTCGCAGGTGGTTCCGAAGACAGAAGAAGAATTCTCTCTTCTCACCTTACACTTTGTAGAAACTTAACAATCATCAACCGCCACTTTTGCGTTCACCTGAGAAAGCTTTATAGGAGGAGGCAAGTTCGGGGGTTGTTCGGATGGGCCCCGAGGTGTGAAGATGCGCGGCGTGGGCGGCGTGGGCCGGCAGAAGCGGGCGACTGACGTGGGGGAACTTCGTGCGTCGTACGGGAGTCGGGCAGAGCGAGCAGAAGAGGCGAATCCGGCGAAGTTGCGTCGTGAAAAGATCGGCCTGGGTCCGCGAACCGGAGGGAGAAAGGGGCTGAGCTAGGGCCTGTTTGGAGGAGGACTGATTTGGTTTGGAATTTTTTGTGACTTAATTTAAAATTTTGTGGTTAGAAAAAATTAGTGTTTGATATGTGAATCAATAAAATCTAGTACAAATAATATATGAAAAAATTAGTTATGTAAATTAAAATATATTTTATATAACGATCTTGACTTTATATATATATACAAAATTATTGAAAATTAATTATTGAAAAGCCGCTGCAATTAACTCATAAATTTTATTTAACTTAAAATTTTTAAAAATGACCAAAAAGATCCGTGCAGTTTTTTGAATATTAAATGATAAGTTCTTTTCTATTAAATCGAATAAACTTTTAATTTTACACTTCATACCACTTTAAGTTTTTAAATTTAAGTCATTTTTTTAACCTTTTTCAGTGACGCCAAAAGTAAAATTATACGTTTTTATTACAGATACGTACGAGTGAAATTCCAACAAATCGTCGAGCTCAACTTGAGAAAATTTTTTTATTTTAAGTTGATTCCAATCCTAATCTTCCCATTTTTTAGTAGGACTGATTGAGAGGAACAGGTCCTCCAAATTAATTATTTTAATATAAAATATTATAATTTAATTAATTCATTTGTTATATATATATTTTTAATATCATTTCTTTCGTATTATTAATTATAAAATAATAAAATATAATAAAAAAATTTAATAAAATTTTAAAATATATGAATATGTACATTTTAAAAATACAGAGCAACAACCATATAATTCCAAAGATATTTGAGAAACAAAATACTATATATAATATACAACACCACATTAAAATATTGCATATACTACATCATATATGAGTTAATATTGCATCCACAATATCACATATGACAATATACAATAATTAGATGAAAAAAGCATGTTATAGGATAACATACAGCTCAACAAAATTTCAAATAGAAAATGTAAATAGAAAAAAAATACAAAATTGTGGT
The DNA here is from genome assembly GCA_002786265.1 of Apostasia shenzhenica. Taxonomy (NCBI): domain Eukaryota; kingdom Viridiplantae; phylum Streptophyta; class Magnoliopsida; order Asparagales; family Orchidaceae; genus Apostasia; species Apostasia shenzhenica. The sequence goes on along the minus strand of KZ451943.1, from coordinate 1,472,455 downwards.
GTTGCCTCTGCGCACAAACTTCAAAGAAGAAGTGAGAAGAAGAACCACTGAATCCATCCGAAATAATTACCAAACTGTTAATCATTATCTTCCCATTGAAATAGTACACATTCATATTAATAGGATGTTTCGCAAATTCTGCACTTGTGCCTTTGTCTTCCATACTTTCTTGCATATAGCAATTTGCAGTAGCTTTTATTAAACTATTGTTCTTCTCGTCCGTTTTATCAGTTCCACTAAATTTGCTTTCTTCTGCAGCAATTCCAATGGTGTTAATGCCATCAAAACTCATAGAATTCAAGTTAAGGCCATTAAGGGAATGCACGTACGTTATTTTTCTACAAAAGATATACGCTTGTCACCTTCAGTCCATTCGTTGCTCTGGATTATTACCTATTAAAATAAATAAATTAGTGTTGTAACATTCACCTAATATATATAATAAATTAAAACATAGCTTTATATTCATACGATTCTATTGTTGCCATAATATGTCAGTCAGTCTTCCTCTGATCATTTCTCCTCTAACACTATCTCCTATACTTGTATTGGATATAGTTGAAGTCAAGCGAGTAGATTGTATTCTTCCAACATCTTATTCCATACGTGCATTCCCTTGATGTAAAAAGATAAAATTAAAAATAATGGCACACACAATAACGATCTTCACTTGAGACTCAAACGGAAACTATTTCATGTGAGCTAAAATTTAAAACTTTTACTTAAATATTCTAAATGTCTTTTCAACTATGTTTCTTTTTAAAGCATGTCTATGATTGAATATTTCCTCCTTGCGTTTGTAAATATGTGACTGTTCTGTCTGATAGTGACTCAGATGGTAATTACAACGGCGATAAGGTGCAATAAATTTGTCTGTATTTGTGTACCCAGAATCAATAAGGTAATACTTTCCTGCATAATATATAAACAATGTTACAATTATATTTAATACGACATATTCATAAATAGAATAACTTCATTTTATTTACCATTTGGTACAAAGAAATCTGTATTTTCAAGGGCCCATCGCAGCACTGTACTGTCAGCGGCAGATCCACCCCATCCAGCAACAACGAAATGAATCATATTGTCAAAGCCAACAGCCATCATAATATTCTGGGACATACTACCTTTGCGATTAATGAAACTCTCATGCATAGTTAAGGAAATAATAGTCGGAATATGTGTTCCGTTAATAGCTCTTACTGCATCCTGTAAATTGCAAAAGTTATTAAACAAATAAATATAATGAATACTTTGTATATCGTAAATATGATACTTTGAATATATTTGAAGTTGTGATAGCATCTGAAGAAGAGTCTCCTGTATATTCAACATTGGGAACGTTGAGATACTCCCTTTCTAAACCAAATAATCCATCTAGTATTAAATTAAAATACCGACTAGTAATCTCAAGTGAGTATTGAAAGAATTCTGTAATAGATCTCAGACTACAGCTGTGAGTAATGACACGTAAAAAAATAGCTAATTGTTCTGCCGCAGTGATATTATGACTATTCACAATTACTCCTCTTGAAATAAGTAAGTCCCTCAATCTCAAGATTGTATGTGTTGACATATGCAAATTATCAGCAGCACGACCTGGGTGTCCTTCGAGCAAATCGTACATATATTGTAACATCCCGAAAATTTAGATTTTGATGTGTATTATAAATTAAAATTATATGTATAAATTTGGGTGATAAATGATATTTACGGTATTTTTGCATAAAAAATATAGTAGTAATTTTGATTGATACTTTTAATTTATTTGATCTCCAAAAATGACCAAAAAAGAATGATAAAAGAAATATTGGATGTAAAATTTTTTTTGTAAGATTTAGTATTTATTTAAAAATATTAAGAAAAATATTAGGAAATTATTTTCTTGATTTAAATTTGAATTTATTTAATATCTCATAATTTATTTGGATATTTATTGATTTAAAATTGTCATGAGATATTTATCAAAATTGGAGATAATTAAGGCATATGGTTATAGGTTAAAGGATGATTTGTTATTATTATTTAAAATTTGAATTTATGAGATTTAATTGTCCCTTAATTTTAGCCTTAGAAGAAATACAAGATTTACCTTTAGAATGAGTTATTAGAGGAAATAATATTTCCCTCCTCTCACATATCGATTCATTTCTCTCCCGATTCGTAACCGCCGGCCCTAGCCCACTTTTGGCCGAAAATGAAAGAAAGAGAGAGAAAAAGAAAAGAGAGAGGAGAATGAGAGAAAGGAAAAGAAAGAATTAGAGATCCGAGGCATCACAATATTTTTCCATCGAATCGGCAACCACGAAAAAAGGATTTCAAAGATTTGGATGAAAAGGCGAGAAGAATAGGAAGAAGAAAAAGAAGATATTTTCATGATTCCTTGAGGTAGAAGATTTCTCTAACTATTATGGTTTAAATTAATAAAAGATAAGAATTCACATAACTTGATAAGTATTGAATAAATTTAATATTTAATTATTTGTAAAATTTATTTTATTATATTACTGATATTTTCTTCATATTTATGGCTGTAAATTTCGTTTATGGGCTTAAAATATCCTATTAGAGAAATTTGTTTAGATATACACACGATTGTATATTGCTCGAATATTTCTGTTTTGGATCTGCGCATTATAGCATTAGTTTGGGGTATCAAACGATCTCGAATTTTGATAAACATTGATGATGAGTTAGATCTTGAAGTTACCTACAACTTTTGTGAAGGAAAGTTTGATTAATTCTGAATATAAAGTATGGTTTTGATGTCATTAATAAATTCTGACAGAAATTTGAATTTTCTGACCGAGTTTAGTTCATAAGAGATTGGATGTACCAAATGAATTCGGATTGACATGAAATTTTATATGAAGATAGAGGACATATTTTATTACAACTTTTATATAGAAATCTTCTTTTAAAAAATTCATTTTAGATGAGATTTTGCTGGAGGAACTTTGCATAAAAATCTGTATTTGAAAGAGTTTATTATCACATGTAAATTAAATGGAGATTTCTGAAGTTAAATGATTGCTATTAAATGTGAATTTAGAGATTATTAGATTATTTGATTACTTATCATATTTATATAGTATTTTTTATTAATTAGCCTAAAAATATATATTTTATTATTAGAAGTCCAAACAATTGAGTTACTTTGGCAGATGTACTAGTTATTATATTTAGAAGAATTTGACTTATAAAAATGATTTCGAATGCTATGAGACATTGAGAATTGATAATTTAATTAATCTCTGATAAATTGGAGTTTAAAACTTAAGCTAAATAGATTTATTGATAGATGATTTGATTCGAATAGTGATGATATTTTTATAACCATAGAATATAAATGTGAAATTTGGAGTTGATCGTGATTCAATTTGATTTATTTTAATATGAGGCTCAAATATGAATTATAATTATATTATTAGCTCTAATCATACTCTCATCAAACTTTGATTGAGGTTTCACAAATTATATATAGAGAGTTCATGATCTTTATTAATTTAGATTGAAATATTTTTGAAGATATTATGATTATTTTTATTAGTGATTACTGGATTATTATAGAAATTTGATTCAAATAGGAGAGATAACTTAAAATTAAATTATCGGTGTTATGATGTACAAGGTGGATTATGAAAGTTGGATAATATATAGTGCATGTAAATTATTATAAATTAATTGCTAACTTTATTTGTTTATTCAATAATAAGATAAATATGTTATACAATGATATGCTTATTTTCCTTGATTGTGACACCTACGGGAGGGCAAATGTACGACTTATCATCACATTCAATGTGAATATACTGATTTATGTTTGTGACACCTACGAGAGGGCAAGTGTATAGACTTGTCGTCACATTCGATGAGAATATATTGACTTGTGTTTGTGATATCTACTGGAGGATAAGTGTACGAATTTGTCGTCACATTCAATGTGAATATATTGACTCGCGATTGTGACACCTACGAGAGGGCAAGTGTACGGACTTGTCGTCACATTCGTTGAGAATACGTTGACTTGTGTTTGTGACAGCTACGGGAGGGAAGTGTACGGACTTGTCGTCACATTTAAAAAAATATATAATATAATATTTAGGCAAGTGTATGAACTTGCTAATTTAAAATCAAGATTTTAAAGGCGACAATGAATTAAAAGTTAAGTGTTATTTCTGTGGGATTACGGACCTGCCTTAGCTCGAGCATATGATATATAGGCGCGACGGCGTCCATTATCATTTTGGGCTAGGGAGTGAAAACTCCCAAAACTGATTGAGGACCTCATATTTTGCCATTATGGGCTATAGCCTACGGGGCCAGGGGATGACGATCCCCAAATGTGTAAAAGGCAGCTGAGGCGTAGTACGAGAAATCACGGGCCTAAAAGAGAAAAATAAAATTAATTAAACAGAAACTTGCTCGTTAATCATATTTTTATATTTGTTCTGTTATCAGGTGTACATTACAATTATTAAGCTAACATATTGCACTTGTTTATATTTAGTATTCGTATTGTGCTAATTATCTATCATGCGTTTATACTGTTCAATTGTTCATAAGAAACTCATGATGTGCATGCTCATTTATTTGATAGTACTCATATTATGTATTCTTATCTGATATCTTCTGTTACACATTTTAAGTACGTATAATTATCATAGTCATTGCTATTATGTTATTTATTCATATGATATTGGTTCATGAATGTTGCTGTGTATGCATATAATAATTCTCTTAAATCTCAAAACAATAAATGTATGATCATGAAATTTTATTAAATATTTTATGTGGCCCATAGTTAGTTGATATCTCCTACTGAGTCCTGTTGGTGGACTGATGCTATTTTCGGCACTATTTTTACAGGTTTAGCACAAGCATAAGAGGCATGGGTGAGAGACAATTAGAAGATTATTTTAGATTATTTGTGTTCAGAATTTTATATTTATTTATGGTGTAATGTACTAATTGTATATTGAGGACAGATTTATATTAAGATATAGAAAAATTATTTGAGGATAAAAAAAAGAAATTGGGTAACGGCCGAGGTAAAAGCTGAGGTCGTTACATATATTGATGCCCACTATAATTGCGATTGTACATTGATCATTTCTAATGTACTAGCAACAGTTTCCATTATATCATCTTCGATTGATTGATCTATATTATTGCCAATTAAATAATCTCTCAGCTCATTCATGTCTACAACAGACAAATACAACAGGTGGAGATAATATAGACATATCAGTCACAATATTAATATTAATAAAGTGCTCAATTATAAATAAAATAATGATCATAGTTAGATAGTTTAATAAAAAGTAAAGTACAGTCACAAAACTCAATAAATGAGCGATAATAAAAAGAAGAGCATATGAATACGAAATAGTAATTGAGAATAATTCATTCTCCAAAATATGCTTATCACTTTATAGCAAAATAAAAATCAAACATTATGACAAGATAGTCTGACTAATCAAAATAGAATACTAATTAAAAAAGTCTAATTAGCAAATTCCAAAAACTACTCAGATAGTTTCTCTATCAGACAAGCCTGCAAATGTCAGAAAAGATTGTAATCTATTGTTTGAGGCTAATTTAAATCTGCAGGTGGTTGAGGAGGAGGATCCCAAACTGGCTCATTATAAAACACTGGATTTTGAGAAACAACATATTCAACCAACTTTGTTAGAACCACTCCTACGACATTCAGGATTATAATTTTGTTGTTGTCACTTAATGCTGCAAATGCCCCCATAGCAATAATTGCAGTAGCAGAAATATTTGGAATGTTACTAATTTTTAACATGCATTTCTGCATGTTGTCATTCGAACGTGAAAGAAGTTGATTCTTCTCAATACATGCTTCCGTATACTTTTCTTGAATCTGTAACCTGTCAAGACTTACAAATGATGCAGATTTTCTTTTCTTTCTGCTACTACTCGGTGATGTAGGCACTTGATTAAATGAGGTTGGGACATCATTGACAACACGTGTTGTATCCTGCTCTTCTTCTTCTACTTCTATTTCTTCATTGATGGGTAGGACTCATGTGGTAATCGTCGTCTGACATGAGCACTTTGACCTACTTCAGTGCTTTTTTGACAAATGTTTGTCATGATGTCATAGTATTTGAATGATTTTTACAGCAGACTTGATATTTCCTATTTTCCTATTAAAGCAAAGAATGTGATATTATTAGAATCTCTATGAAAAATATTTCAATCAGTTCTGTAAAATAAATTCTTACCGATATGACACTATCCCAAATCACATCCTCAGCTTCCAAATTTTGGTCTTTTCATTCCAACCAAACCCACTTTTATAAAGCAGCTCGTGGTATTTTTGCTATTTCTCTTTTAATTTCTTTCATGCAGTCTGTAAGGTTTTTAAGGGCCTCTCTTTTCCTAGTTGATCCACAAACTTCTGCACTATGATTGGTCATTTAGATGTCATAGGAGAACCCTTCAATACTCTTTTCTCATCAAATGCAGATTCAACTAGTTCAACGAGTTTGTCATACTCAGAGTCTGACAAACACATCGTCCTTTTCTTTTGCCTCGACCCAGACCCAACTTCATTACCTTGGGTCATGTTTGCATTTGTTGTGTCATCCATTTTTAATATCTGAAAGAATAAATAAATATATAAAAATAAGTAGAAGTTACTAAAATGAAAAATAATATCACACATGCATAACCTGCTAAAAATATAACTCTACTAGAGTTATAAATTTTTGAAATAATTTTGCAACTTACGGCGAAAATAATTCGTAATCAGCTTTTGTGTGGGAGAAGAATTAACTTTGTGATGTGAAGAGTATGAAAGACCTCTATGTATATAGGAGAAGTTGCTTGATTCACAATCCGAATTAATACCCACTTTGAATTTGGGCTTAATTATTTTCTCAAATATTTTTCTTTTTCTACGATGGAGGGTCATTGTCAAAACTAAACATGAAAAAAAATAATAAGCATTAGTCATCTCCTTTTTGTAATCAATCTCATATGTACTATTTTACATTTTAACAACTTTATATCATAGAAAATCTCAGTAATTTGATATCCGAAGTATTACTAATAAATACACAAGCACCATAAATGAATTCGAAGGTCGTAATAATTTTTATATATAGCAATATATTATATATATTCATAATTTGATCTACTAAAAAAAATTACTTCATTTCTTGGAGATCTACTAAAGAAAAGAAGAACTACTTTGAAAGTACAATACAATTTTATGTTTGTTCTGCATCTACCAAAAAATCATAATAATAAAGCTATTTTAATCTATCATTCACTGCAAAGAAGATAAATTCATTCAAAAAATATATTATTATAGATCTATTAAAGAACAATTGAAAACTAAAAAGTATAAAGACATTAGAGTACAAGATATTATTTTAGAAATAGGTTGGTTTGATGTGTTGACTTGATTGTTTAATAATTGGGTTGAGCTTGGATGAATAATCTCTATTTGTTTATTAATTGAGTTAAATTTGAGTTGAGCTAAATCGGATGCGTTATATTCAGTTTATAGTTGGACTTGACTTAGCATCTTGTTTGTCCATCCCTACATTGCCCCGACGTAGCTCGCCTTCTTCATTTCTGCAATAAGCCTCCCCCAGACCTCAAGCTTCGCTGCTCCCAGCGTCATCCCGAGCTCCGGCGAAGCTTGCATAAGGAGGTGTCAGTTGCGTCGCTCGGCATTTCCTGCGCCAGCGAAAGCTTCTTCTGCTGCTACCCCAGGAGAGAGACATCCGTTCAACGAACGGCTCTGTGGTGCTGCAAAGTCCTTTGATTGCTGCTCGTCAGGCTTCTGTTGCCGTTCAATGGGTTTCTATCGTTCCCGCCGGTCGACAGTCTCCGGAGTGACTGTTTACGGCTTATCTCGGCATCGCTGCGTTGTTTCCGCTTAAGATCTGCGACCCCGACAGCTTCTCTCGCCGGCCTCCCCCACGCCGGAAAGCTCCGCTGGATTCCCGGTACTGTGTCGGGCGTTTTTTACGCATTTTCAGCGTGTTTGCAATGCGTTTTCCACGCGGCTTCGACGCATTTGCGACACGTTTTCAACACGTTTGCGACGCGGTTTCGACGAGTTTTCCTTGCGGCTTCGACGCGTTTTGGACACGTTTGCGACGCATTATGGACACATTTGTGACGCGGCTTTGACGCGGTCTTGACGCGTTTTAGATGCGGTTTTGCCGCGTTTTCAATGCGTTGTCAACGCGTTGTCGACGCGGTTTCGACGCGCTTTCGACGCGGTTCCGACGCGGTTCTGACGCGCTTCCTACGCGCTTCCAATGCGTTTGACGCGGTTTTGACGCTGCTTTGACGCGGTTTTGACGCGGCTTTGACGCGGCTTTCTACGCGTTTGCCACGCTGCTTCGACGCGTTTTTGACGCCTTGTCGACACTGTTTCAACGCCGTTTCGACGCATTTTCGGCTTGTTTGCGACTCTTTTTGGGCGCGGTCTGGACGCGTTTTCGGTGCATCTTGGCATCGCTGCATTGTTTCCGCGTAAGATTCACGACCCCGACAGCTTCTCCGCCGGCCTCCCCTCAACGCCCGACAGCTCTGTCGGGTTCCCAGTATTGTGTCAGGTGTGCAGGGCGGGAGCGCTCCTCTACTTGCCACCTGTACCGCACTTCGGTGGCGGCCCCTGCTGGGCCTCTGCCCACTTTTGGAAAGGGCTGGGATGGTTGGGCCTTTGACTGGGCCAGACCCTCTCGGCCGAAATCATCTTGGGCCAGCTAACAGCAGACCTTTTGGTTCAGTCGAATAGATTGGCCCTTCTGGGCCAACAAATGGAAAATTTTAAAGTAGTTCAACTCATTGATGGTAAACCAACTGTAAAGATCTCTGTTTTTATCTTGGCCATTATGCTATTTTTTTTCCTCAAATAATTCTACTATATCCTCAATATATAATTATTATATTACACCATAAATAAATATAAAAATTTTAAACACAATTATTTATTAATTTTCGTACAAGGTTTCACTTCTCAGCTCATAATATCATAAACCTTGTAGAAAAGTATGATGTATTATTAGTTATAAAATTTATTCACTCCGATTCCCATAATGCAGTTGGTGAAATTCTGGAGAAATGAAATTTGGCAGCATTCAAGATGGATTGCATAATTGCATAATTTGCCTGCTCGCGCTCCGTTTGAAAATGATATATTTTAAAAATTAATAAATTAAAGAAAGGTATGTTTATTATTTGAGGTAATTTCACTTAGGCTCCTGAGGTTTACTCAACTGCCACGCAGGTCCATAATTTTGAAAACATGCCAGATATGTCCTTAAAACTTACTATATATGTCATTGTGGTCCTTAACATTTACAAAAAGCTTCCAATAAGGTCCAATTAAACAGTTTTCATTAAACATTTCGTTAAATAAAAAATTTAATTAAAAAATCATAAAAATTTTTAATATGAAATTACAATTGTATCCCTCACCCTCACACGCGTGAATCTGCGCTCGAGCGCCGGTGACGCTGCGGCGCCCTGCGCGCTGGCACATGGCTCGCTACCACGCCGCAGGCGAGCGGGGCCGCGTGCTGCAGTGATCCGTGCACTGGGCCGCCGCTGCGGCGACCCGCGAGTGGACACCGGCGCGTGCTGGTGTCCGCGCCCCGGGCTGTGGTTGCGGCGACCCCCGCGCGCTGGCGCCTTAAGGGCAAGTGTCTGCGCGTCGGCGGTGGCGTCCGCGTGCACCGGGGTCAGCACGTTGGTTGCCACAGCGTTCGGCCCCACTAAGTCTTATGCGTGCACCGATTCACGCTAAGTCTTACGCGTGCTGCCGGCCGCCTGCGAGCGCACACCGGCGCGGTGGGCAATCAAAATTTTGAAAAGATATAAAAGATATTTTCATAATTTTAACTACGTTTAACGAATACCGTCACAGAAGGACCACAATGACCTATACAGTAGGTTTTTGGGAGCTATTTGGCATTTTTCAAAATTGTGAATCTGCGTGGCAAGCTGAGTAAACCTCAGGGGCCTAAGTGGAATTACTTTTTATTATTTTACAATACATAATAGATTCTGTTACAAAGGGACTTTTGACACTTTTGGAGACCGATTTATACTATATCACAATATTTCAACTGAATTGTGATATTTTTACGGCTATTCATCGTATTAACATTGAATTCAAGCCATACATAATTATTTAGTGAATATTTCATTGCATAGTAAGTTATTTTGACAAAATACTCGCAACTACGATGTTATTTAGTGATTTTTGAATGTATTTGAAAAGAATACGTGCAATTAGACTTTGAATTTATCTATATCAAGGATTATAATATAACACCCTGATTAAACAACTAATATTTGCTATATCGTTGTATTTTAGTCGAAAACAGACATTTGGTTATTTGTGAAGGACATATGAATGTGTTTTAGTATAATACCAGCAATTACACATCTATTTGATAGTATATCGAGTTATTATAACTTATTAGGCTCTTTTAAAGACAGATTTGTGACATATATTTGAAATGAATAGTGTCATTTTTATAGTGACATTTTTAGACTGATTTTGACTTTTTTAGTGATATAATTATATGAGTATTCAGTTATTTTTTGGTGTATTAGAAAAGAATACAAGTAATTTAATTTTAATTTTGTCTATATCATGACATGTCGACATAGTACTCGGATTAAACAACTAATATTTGCTGTATCGATTTGTTTTAGCCGAAAATAAAAATTTAGCAATCTATTAAAGAGATATGATTGAGTTTTAATGTAATACTGACAATTACACCACTTCTTGATGGTACATGTATTTAAACTTATTTCGTATTTTTGGAGACTGATTTATTCTGCATCACAGTATTTCAACGAAATTATGATATTTTTATGGCTATTCATTGCATTAATGTTGAATTCAAGCCATATACAAGCATTTAGAGAATAATTCATTGCATAGTAATTTATTTTGATAGAATACTTGCAGCTATCATATTATTTAAAGAATTTTGAATGCATTTGAAAAACATACGTGTAATTGGACTTTGAACTTATCTATATCAGGGTATTTTAACATAATACTCTGATTAAACAACTAATATTTATTATATCGATGTATTTTAGCTGAAAACAGATATTTGACAATCTATTAGGGACATATAATTGTGTTTTAATATAATACCAGTAATTACACATCTTTTTGACAGTATATCGAGTTATTATAACTTATTAGGCACCTTTAAAGACTGATTTATGACATGACAATATATTTGAAATGAATAATAGTATTTTTAGAACTTTTAATTGCGAAATACAAGCAATACAAGCATTTAGAGAATGATTTATTACATAATATATTATTTTAACTAAATACTTATAATTATACAAGTATTCAAATATTTTTAGTTATATTAGAAGAGAATACATGCAATTTGATTTTAATTTTGTCTATATCATGGCATTTCGACATAGTACTCAGATTAAACAACTAATATTTACTGTATCGATATATTGTAGCCGAAGATTGATGTTTAGCAATCTATTTTAGAGATATGATTAAGTTTTAATATAATATTAATAATTACACTTCTTGATAGTATATATACTTATTTCAACTTATTTGACACTTTTAAGAGATCGATTTATAATATATCATTGCATTTCAATTGAATTGTGATATTTTTACTGCTATTCATTGCATTAAAGTTGAATTCAAGCCATATACAAGTATTTAGAGAATAATTAATTACATAATAAGTTATTTTGATAGAATACTCACAACTATGATAATATTTAAAGAATTTTGAATGCATTTGAAAAAAATACGTGCAATTAGACTTTGAACTTATCTATATCAAGGTATTTTAACATAATACTCTGATTAAATTACTAATATTTATTATATAGATGTATTTTAGTCGAAAATAGATATTTGGCTATATATTAGGGACATATGATTTTGTTTTAATATAGTACCAGCAATTACACATCTTTTTGACACTATATCTAGTTATTATAACTTATTAGGCATCTTTAGAGACTGATTTATGATATATCAATGTATTTGAAATGAATAGTGATATTTTTAGAACAATTACATTAATGTCGAATTCAAGAGGAATACAAGCATTTAGATAATGATTTACTGCATAGTATATTATTTTAACGAAATACTTTTTTATTAATACACATTCATCTGCATCGAATCGATTACCAAATATGTCTTATTCAATAAAATATATCATTGCAACAAATATAAATTGTGTAATTGCGAGTGCTAATTTAAAATATCGTAATATGTAAAAGATTAATGTCTAAGTGCTAGTATTCGATTGAAATACAATAAATAATTATTCTCTAAATTCATTTACTCGACATAGAATTATAGCTATTCTGTTAAAATTACTTACTTTTATTAATGCACACACGTATATACATATATATATGTATGTATTTTTATTTCATATAATTACATATAAAATACTTTATATTATCATATTTATATATTTCATATCTATTTTTTAAATACTATAATGTGCATTTAAAATATTTATTTAATATTATATTTTAGAATTTATTTAATGTTAATAAAAAATATATTTATTTAATTATTTGTGTAAAATTAAATTTAATAATAGAAAATATCATAAAATTTTATTAAGTTATATTTATAATTATTTAATTTATTTTTTATTTCATATTTTCAAATTAAAAATTAGTTTTATTATTCTTAGATTTGTAATTTTATTTATATGAAATGATAATTTTATTTGATTGAAGTATTGTGATTTTAAATTTTAATAAGGCGAGGGGAACTGTAGCATTTGGAGAAAAAAATAACAAACAAAAATCCGCGAAGTAGCATTGGGCATGTTGTGATGTTGAGCTTCCCGCACATCAGACTGCAGTAGGGTTTTCAAAATGAGATCGGGTGACGAAGCTCGTGGGAAGAAGACGGCAATGGAGGGCACCTTGGCGAGCGCGGTGGCCATCACAGACCAGAAACGAAAGATCGAGCAGTACAAGCTCATCCTATCCTCTGTCATCTCAGCGGCATCCAGCGACATGCACCAGGCTAAGCGTCTCATCGATCACCGTAAATCCATACCGAAACTCCATATATGCTTGGCGTAATCGCATATAGAGTCGTGATTCCGATTGATCTTGCTTTGCTGCTTTTGCAGTTGTTTCGGATGACGTGCCCCTCTTCGTCTCCAGGCAGGTGCTCCTGATTTTTGCTCAGGAACTTGGTTCCCTGCACCACGACACGCAGAAGGAGATCGCTCACTATGCTCTAGCCCAGGTCCAGCCTCGCGTAGTGTCTTTCGAAGACCAGGTTGTTTTTTCTTCCCTATTTTTTTATGGTCTGGCGTTTTTCTGATGCACCAAATTATGAAGAGTATTATAATCTTTTGTTGCTATTTTCACATGCTTTTCACTAGTTATATTCATTTTATGATTGCTTGTCCATTGTGGATTTTGGTTTCTCACGTCAGATGGGCATGCATTTATTCTGAGCATTGCACTAGTTGTGCCTTTTAGATCCAAAAATATGAGTTAAATCACTGTTCTACATGTGAGACTTAGAAGACATGTCTGTCAAACTACATTCAACCTAATTGGACAAAGAGCCGACGAAATACTAGGGCTTGAAGATAATAGATCTAATGATGTCTTCTGTTAGCTTCAAATCCCTGAAAGTCTATGCCGGGCAGACCATATTTTTGACACATTACCAGAATCTCTTAAGCTCTTGAAGAAAGCTGTGGGATGGGACAGGAAGGTGGCTTAAGAGATGGTTGGCGTGCTCTGGTGTCATCATTAAGCTCACTAACCCCTGTTTGCTATAAATACCATAATAAATAGTGAAAAGGGGGTTGGACGACAATGCGGGACTGGTGGTGGTGGTGGTTGGGAAGGGATTCTGATCACATTACAATGACAAATTATTCACTGGCTCTTCAGCTCTTTGGGTTTCCTCTTCGACCCAAACCTCAAGTTCTCTGCCCTTGTTACATGGCAACAAGACAATGACTGTAGCACTTTGCCTAGCTTCTAAAACAAGGAGATCACGTCATTGTAATCTCTTTCATTTTCCTACCACTTGGTAGTGTCAAGCCTTGTATTATTCATTTCATTTAGTGAATTTAATTCGCTGAGTTTGGTGTTGTGGGTTTTCTCCTAGATACTTGGGTACCCACGTAAAATCTATTTTCTCTATCCTAGGTAGTTTCCTCTTAGCTTTTCCTCATTCCTGATTTCCTCAGCTACATGCACATTTGATATGCTGTCTAGAAAATTTCGTCAATAGTTCTCCATCACTTTGGCTATTACCATTGGCATATGGTCGAAAAGGATCAAGAGTGAAGGTTATTTTTTTTAAAGGTCCACAGTTTCCCATATATATGTCGTAGAGAGGAAATAAGTTTTGGTCTTAATCCTTATTTGATTAGGCTACTGCAGGTCTTAGCCTTCAGGGAGAAGCTTGCTGAGTTGTATGAGTCGGAGAGGCAATGGTCTAAAGCAGCACAGATGCTAAGTGGCATCGATTTGGATTCAGGAATCCGGTATGGAGTTTACTTTTTTGCCGTGTTGTTAGTTCTGTTTGTTTACGTATCCATTCACGGCTTGCTTTAGTTTTTACAGTGTCTATTTTCCTGGTTAGGATTGATGATGCAAAAAAATTGGCCAAGTGTGTCAAAATTGCGACACTGTATCTGGAGGTTTGTGCTTGTGTAGCTAATGAGATGATTGAAGCATCCTACCTATAGTGTGATTAAAACGTTGATACCATTATTTAGGATGACGATTCTGTCAATGCTGAAGCTTTTGTCAACAAGGCTTCATTTTTGGTTGGGAATAGTCAGCATGAAGCTATTAGTTTACAGTATAAGGTAATAGTTCAGTTATCTTTATAACTCAGCAGCAAATATGGTTGGGATATAACTTTCAAAAATTGTGGTTGAGATATGATCCTAAATTCTGAACCATATGTTCTGATTTTTTTTTCTTCTATTTGGTTGATAGGTCTGCTATGCAAGGATACTGGATTTGAAGAGAAAGTTTTTGGAAGCTGCACTACGTTATTATGACATTTCCCAGATTGAAAAACGTCATATCAGTGATGAGTAAGCTCAAACAAATTCTATAATGCTTGTTGTTGACAATCTTCTTTTTTCCAAATTTGAATTTACCTGTAGAATAAGTTACATTCCAATAATACTTGGCTCCTATGACTAAGATCTCACCCTTTATTTCTTTATGTGGCATTTCTCGTGCTTCATCTTACTATTTCTTCTTGATGCTATTGCTCCCTAAGTGCAAGACAATATGCGCTCAACAATTTGTTCGTTCATGAGGGCTAATTATTTACACTTTTTTTTTCAAATCAATCAGAGCTTAAATAAAATGCCGTGATATATAAATAACAGGAAGATAATATCAAACCAAATGCATGTTTTTGTTTAACATTTTGTTTATTCTGTAAAAGCGTATTTTGTTTGTTTACAAATATAAATAAAAAAAATTTAAAATTAATGTTGGTTGGGGACATTATCTAAAAATCCTTGAGTCATCCAAATCTCATGGTCTATTGATGGGGATTATTTTTCTTAATTGACTTGTCTGATAACTACCAACAAAGCTTGCATTGCTTTGATTCGTTCTTTTTGGAATCCTCAACTGGAATTTAGATAAATTTTAGAAAATTGGTGGTCCATCCCAGGAATTTCGTGATTATACTTAGTATTATAGAGCAGCTTATTCTTCCAGTATACATTTATTTACGGATGCTTTATCTTGCTCTTTGCTTTATCTTGCACCTCAGGGTTGTTGATGAAGATGCTCTTGAACAAACGCTGAGTGCTGCAGTGACCTGTACAATATTAGCTGCTGCAGGCCCTCAACGTTCACGTGTCCTCGCCACCTTATACAAGGTAATTTTGATGCCTCAACTGAAGTTTCAATATGATCGCTACTTGCACTGCTTTTTTACCCAGCAAATGTCAGCCTGACTGTAATGGACAGTAAATCTAACAAAATGGTTAGTTGAAGAGAGGAGGGATAATGTTTGCTTGTTCGCTGCTTTGCATTAGAACACCCCAGTCCTCATTTTTAATTTTTTTGGATTAGATAGTACTGAGGGGAGGAGAATCCTTCACTTTCAGTTTCTTTTATTTCAATCAAGCTGTTAAAATGTATGCAAATCACAGGATGTTTAACTTGCAACTGTTGAAACTGCCCTTGAACTATTAACTGGTTGAATCCTTTTATTTATTTATTTATTTTAAAAACAGTGAATCCTTTTATTTCACTGGTAAAGGATTTTGATAAAACAGGAAGTATGTGGGGGACTGCAGTGCAGTTACCTGGTTATCTTTGATGGAATTCCAGCTAGCAAAAATCGTGTGGTGGGAGGTGATTCTTTCCAATCGTGTTGACGTCACAAATAAGAACAAGTCCATTGTCATGGCCAGACTCTAATGGGCTCATATCTTCAGAGCCTTTAACACACACATACCACACAATTATCAATGATCGTAATTCTGCAATCTAAGCCCGAACATTAGTTGTTTGTATTTCCAAGTTATTGTTACTGTAGATTAAAATTAACCTTATTATAATAAGTCACGTCTTATAAATTTTAATAATAAATTAATAATATTTCAAATCATACATAAGCTCAATATTAAAATCACCTTTATTCTAAATCCTACAAATATTTTAAAATAAAAAATATTAACTTTATTTTATATCCTATGCATATCTCAAAATAATTTTTTTTTAAATCCTTCACAAATCTTAAAATAAAATAGTACATCAAAGATTTATCTTCTATCCCCAATTAAAGATAACTTCATAAACAAACAATCCTAGTGGTTTACTGGACTGAACTTGTATCATTGAAGTAACTAGTAAAGTCACGTGCGTTGCACATAGTCTTGTTGGTTCGCCCTTTTTTCATATCGGGCACGATGTTTAAGCTACAATATGCCCATAACATCGGATACGATACTCCTTCCGCTGGTTTGGCCTTTCTGCACATCAGTTATGATGCTTAAGCTCAGCATTCCTCATAACATCGGATACAATATTTCTTGATTCCAGTTCGGCCTCTCTCAACATCGGTCATGATGCTTAAGCTATAACATTCCCATAACATCGGATACGATAATCCTCAATGCGCTGGTTTAGTCTTTCTGATCGCCTTATTCTTCAAGAAAGCATTAAAGCCATCTGGCCCAGAAGTTTTGCCCTCCTTGTTCTCAACATCGGTGACGATGCGTAAGCTACAGCATGCCCATAACATTGGTTACGATAGTCCTCAATCCCGATAGTTCGGTCTTTCTGAACATCGGTCACGATGTTTAAAGTATAGCATCCTCTATAACATCGATGCGATACTCCTCAAATTCGCTGGTTCGGCTTTTCATAACATCGTTAAGCTACAACCCATAACATCGAGTACGATACACGTCGATCAGCTGGTTCGATATTTCTCAATATCGGACATGATGCTTAAGCTATAACATTGATATAATATTAGTACATAGAAGAGACTCTCCCATGAAACGTCGAAGACGAAGCTTATAATCCCTCTTGTATTCGTTGCCTGACCAAGCCTCTTGAGTTGTAGTGGGACCTACCTAACCCTCCAGTAGACGAAGGGGAATTTTGGCAGGTTGTTTACACATCTTGACAACCATTCCTGAATTTGGTAGGTTACCATATCATACAGGTTGAGCATAGGCAGAGACATAAGCACAACATGAAATTCCTTTGAATAAATTAACAAACATTAAAACATCTTATCATTGTCATTTGGTTGTCCCAAGTCCGCAAATCATAAATTGTCTTTATTTTTTAATTTCTAACTTAGCATAAGGAATATAAATCAACAATATTCATCTGTATAATTAAAACATCATCTATATTATAACATCACATATTATATTTTAATTATCATTTTTTCACTTTTAAGGCATTTCGTTGCCTTACTTACAAGCAAATTTGATGCTACAATCTCTGAATCTTTTACTAATTTTTTTAAACTCCATATATTGCTGTATTTTTAATATATTCTGCATTAGTGCAGGTAAAATATACATTTGACATTTTTTATCTTTGTCAACTGTTCTTTCCCTTTTTGTCGAATTCTTTCTTCGAATTTAATCTTATATTTCTTTGTCAATATTAAATCTTTATTTGTCATCTTGATATTTTCTTCTGTTCCTAATTAATCAATCATACAAATTATCAGTATAAGATATTCATAGTCAATCATTTAAATTAACAGTAATATTGTAATAGGTTCTATGCTTCAATTAACAACAAGTGTTAATTATCTGATACGTACTCTTCCGTAGTTATCGCTACCTCTGCTTCTTCGGGCGGAACTCTCGGCTGCTGTTGCTTGCTAGGCTTAGCGGAAGATGCGGAACAGAGGGGCACGACAGAGACAACAAATGCAAAGCTTAATCCTTAATCTTCGTTCCTTTTTTTTTTCTTTCTATGTGACAAGAGGGGAGGCTTGGGCCGTGGCTGCTGGTTGCTGCAGTTGGCAGTTGGCAGCTCATTCTTATCCATCCTTTTTATATGTGAAAAATTGCAATTTAATCCCCAACTTTCATATCCGTAGACATTGATCCAAAATCATTTATTCTAGGTCTAAAATCATTCATTTTCATAAAATAAAAAAATAAAGTTCATTAATTCAGTGCTCTGATAACCTAAAAAAAATAAATAAAATATAAATAATTTAGAACTATTTATAAGTAGGTGAAAAAGTTAAGACCAAAATGCAATTTCAGTCTCTCTTTTAAAATTTTTTCTTCTTTTCTTTCCACGTGGTAGAGGGGAGGCTTGGGCGGTGGCTGCTGCAATTGGCAGCTGACAACCCTCTTTTTTATATATGAGAAATTGCAATTTAATTCGCCAACTTTCATATCCATATAAATAGGTTTAAAATTATTTATTCTAAGTCCAAAATTATTTATTTTTATAAAATAAAAAATAAGGTTCATTAATTCAGTGCTCTGATAACCTGGAAAAAATAGAATTAAGTATAAATAATTTGGACCTATTCAGGTTATAAGTGAAAAAGTTGAGGCAAAAATGCAATTTCATATAAGGCATTTTTTTTTCATAAAAAATAAAATAAAATTCATTAATTCAGTGCTCTAATAACTTGAAAAAAAATTAAATATAAATAATTTGGACTTATTTGTAAGGAGATAAAAAAAGCTGAGATCAAAATGCAATTTCAGCTTTTTTGGACTTAAATATAAATATGATAACTTTAGAAAAATATTTGGACTTAAATATAAATAATTTGGATTGATAACTTGAAAAAAAAATGGAATTAAATTAAATAATTTGGACCTATTTGTAAGGAGGTTAAAAAGTTAAGACCAAAATACAATTTCAACTTTTTTGAACTTAAATATAAATATGATAATTTGAGAAAAAAATTTGGACTTAAATATAAATAATTTGGACTAATAACCTGAAAAAATATAAATAATTTGGACCTATTTGAGGTGGTGAAAAAGTTTAAAAGAACGATCTATAAGGAACATGCCTAACTTCCAGAACCTTTCATATATCTATATCTATACTATATATCAAAGTACGAGTTAAGTAGGAGAAAAAATATTTTGTCTTATCTGTATTTTATTAAATTTTAAAACTCACAAAAACAGCAACAATTACATTTTGGTCTTACCTTTTCCACCTTCTTACAAATCAGTTCGAATGTATAATAAAATTCGTGAAATTATTTATGTAAATTTCGGGGATGAAATTTCTAAAAGTGGGGAGAATTGTGACATCCATAATTTAATTTGAAATTTAAAATTTCGAGTTGATTTGGACCCAAAATGAATAATTTTGGACCTAAAATAAATTTTTTTGGACCTATTTATAAGAATATAAAAGGTGGAGGATTAAATTATATTTTTTTCTAAAAAAAAACAGATAGGGATGGGCTGCCAACTGTAGCAGCCAACAGTGCCACCCCACCGCTCTTCCCTTTAAAAATTCACAAATGAGGGAAGCATGGGATTTATGCCTTTCATCTTTTGTGCACACACATTTACAAGGGTTTATTTGTCTGTGAATCCATTAAAGGTCACACTATTTGCCACAAAAGTTATTTCAACTCCTTCGAATAAGTAACTTGGGTGTATTTCTGTAGGTGCTAGTAGCGGTGTGCATTGGATTGTCCGGTTTGGTTGCCAAACAAAAAATAAAGATCGGGTTTGATTTTAAATTTTAAAAAATCAAACCAATCAAATTAGATTATGAACCTAAACCAAATCAACTAAATAAAATTTGATTTGGTTCAATTAAAATTATGCTATGTGAATCTTTTATTTCCACTGTACTCTATCAAATAATGCACCTTTGCCAAATTCCAAGTTTTTGATAGGAAAAATGGAGGGTTGCATTAGGCAATCAATAGCTAACATAAAATTTATTGAACAATTATGATACGAATTTTTAAAAAATATAAACCTTCTTATAATAATCTATAAAAATAATCCAAGCACATGAAGTAACTCGATCGTTTTATTGCAATAGGCACGAACAAAAAGATAGTGAGAGTTCAAGAAAGAATGCACAGATCAACTTCACAATATAATCAAAGTTTCATAATAATTTTTTTTTAAATAAAAAATGATGAATGTTCCTCTAGCCAATCTCCATTGTAGGAATTCATCCCAAATTAAACTTGAAAAAAGTTAGTTATGCATATTTGGTGTTAATTAGCATAAAAATACGCTATGCAGACTCATATAAAACACACTCACTTCAAAATTTTCAAATGCACTATGCAGGCCCACAATTATGCTCCATAAAAACACACGAGCAAGAAAAGATGATGCTGTGATACTTCTGCAGATCTTCTGTCAACTTATCCAGTAATCCTTCAAACTTTGACATGAACATCAATATTGAGAAGTATCTCAGATAAAATTTTGAATGTGATATAATAGTTGTCGAAGAATAAAAATATTTCTATTGAAATTGGCAAAATAAAATGTTCATGCTCATAAGAACACATACTTATGGCCTTGTTTAGCGTGAGGATCAAAGTGGTAAAATTTAAAAAATAATAATAATAATAAATAAATAAATTTTTATTACATTGCATAGAAATTTTAATATAAAAATATTATTTTATTTCATATACTTAATTATTTTTAATAAAATTATCAACTTTATTTCACATTTTAGACCAAAATACGTGATTCGAATATTTTAGTCTAGGATATGAAATAAAGTTGATAATTTTATTAAAACTAATTGAGTATGTGAAATAAAATAATAATTTCTTATATTGAAATTTGTGTAGAATATAATAAAAATTTATTTATTATTATTATTTTTTAAATTAGTACCATTTTGGTTCTTGCGCCAAGCAGAGTCTATAAATCGAGTAGATGAATGTGCCATCTTGGACAAATCTATAAAGGAATAAATTGTAAAAATGTTTTAATTAGTAAATCATTAAGAAGTATAAACCAAAAATCTAGCATTTTATCTTCATCGAGCTTATCAATTTCATGAATATCTTTTTCAATGCTAATTGGATTTGATGTATATTTAGTTCGCTTCTAATTTTATGCGCAAATAAGTGCTTGCACAATTTTAGGAGTTAGTGAACTCCTGAATGCATCCAAAATATATCCACTCTAAATACAAAGTCTAATGTAACAATAGATATAGGAATTGTTAACACATCCCTAGCCATTGCTGTTAGAATAGGAAATATTGGCTATTTAGCTTCCACCATGGCATTATATCAAAGTTATCACATGAATCTTAATATCTTAAAGAACTTAACCAAATTTATTTTATTTTCTACCCCTTCACTTCCACTGTGATGTATCTTATATCTCTCCATCATACTATGCTTTTTGGTCTTATCAAGTCCCACATTAGTTCTTTCACTTCAACTTTACTCAATTTCATTTGATTTCTTATTTTGAATACCAACTGCTATGTCCTTATACTCGTTGAACATGTCATAATAAGTTTATCTTATCAGTTGCGACAAAGCAAATCTTTCACATCCCTCATACATCTCCATTATTGCAAATTTAACATATTTTAGTTTAAAACTAAGGTCAAGAACTCTTGCAATATAGATGGCCAAATTCATTTTATCAATACCTCCCTAGTACTTGTCAAACTTAAATTTCATTTTGTATGCCATATAGAAGTGTTTTTAAGAAGAAAGTTCTAAATATGGAGAGTTGAACATTAAAAAAGAAGCTGATCTTATGTAATTGAGGGTTGTTAATTGCATCTGTAAGATTGTAAAGGATATGTTGGGAGAATCTTAAGGATAATCTTCAAATAATAAAGATGCTTAGTGGTGAAAGGAAGAAATACAAGAAAAGAATAAAGAGAAAAAAACGAATTTAAAAAAAGTATAAAATTGTTTGACGAGAATTTAAAAAAGTAGTCTGTAATGTAAAAAATATTATTTTTGATAATCTTTATAAGAAGTTGGATACTAAAGAAAGAGAAAAGCACATATATATGCTTGTCAAAGCAAGAGATAAGAAAATTATAAATCTGACTTGAGTAAAATACATTAAAAATGAGGATTAAAAATATATTTTAAGAATGGAGACATAATATAGATAGATGAGTTACTTTGAAAGGCTTTTCAATGATTGTTGTGATAATACGATTGACTTTACTGATTTTAGCATTCAAAAAGAAGATAGATATTGCTCTTACGTTCGACATATAAGTAAAGCTGAAGCTGGGAAGCTTTAAAAAAATAAAGTGTAAAAAGTAGGATCAGATAAATATTTGAAAATGTATAGGCGATGAAGCAGTTTTTTAGCTCAATTGGTTGTTTAATATGATTTTGAAGA
Organism: Apostasia shenzhenica; assembly: GCA_002786265.1. Classification (NCBI taxonomy): domain Eukaryota; kingdom Viridiplantae; phylum Streptophyta; class Magnoliopsida; order Asparagales; family Orchidaceae; genus Apostasia; species Apostasia shenzhenica. The sequence goes on along the minus strand of KZ451943.1, from coordinate 1,449,566 downwards.
TTAAAAAGATGCCAAATAAATGAAAAAAAGAGTACATTAGTATCTATTTATAAGAATAAAAGTGGTGTACAAGATTGTGTTAATTATAAAAGAATTAAGTTAATGAGCCATGCTTCAAAACTTTGGCCTAGGGTGATTTAGTATAGATTACATTGTAATGCTAGGTTATCACATAATTAGTTTGGTTTTATGCCAGAAAGATCTACTATGGAAGCTATTTATTTATTTAGAGATTTAATGGATATATTTAGGGAGAGAAAAGAGGATTTTTATTTGGTTTTCATTGATTTAAAAAAAAAATTATGATAAAGTCTTAAGAAAAGTTCTCTGGAGAGTCTTACAAAATGGATTTACAATGCTTATATTTAAGTTATTAAAGATATGTATAAAAGGGGTTGTTATATGTGTTCGGACATGAGAGCTTGATTAAGATTTTTTTATTTTAGTTAGATTATATCAAGGTTCAGTTTTAACTTGTTACAAGAGGACTGCAATGATGTAGGAAGGGCATGAAAGCCTGTTGTTTAGATTGGGTTTATCTTGATATAACAATGGCACGTGGAGCTTACCTCTAAAGATTTTAATTTATAATGATGTGTTGAGGGCATGGAAGGCTATTATTGGGATTGTGATGATGTATTTAGGATATAGAAAATTTTTATCGAGGTTTAATACTATTAACGGTATATTTAGAGGGATAAGAGCCTTCTGATAAGGATAAGGATAAGGTGTGGTGGGGTTTGGCTAGGGTTCACCTTGAGGGATAGATAACCACCAGGTGTTATATGTGTGAGATTGTGAATGAGTAGACTGTTCCCAAATTATTGCCATTTCATCAATACAAGGGAGGGTTCATGTCATCATCTTGACCATTCCAGTGTTCTTCCTTAATGAAGGGCTGAGATGATAGCTTCTTTGATGAAAAGGAGTCTCGTGCATTCAATTTAGCTAGTTATTCTTTGAATGGTGGGACCCATGTCTACCTTCCCTTATGTCTGGCGTCAAAGACCTTCAGACCATTGCAATATGGATTATAAAAATGCGAAGAACTCTCATAATTAAAAATGATAGTTCAAACTATTAATGGTTTCAATTTTTTCATTAAAAATGATTTCAATTTATATTCACCAAAATAATTAAACTCAAGTTCTTCAACATATTAACCAGTCCTTGATTTGATTTGGTAGACAAACTCAATTGTTTTGACTTGGTTTTGATCAGTGGGTCATTAACAAGTTATTTCTTAATTGAATGATAAAACCAACTCCATGTTCAACATTATTGTTATTGTTATTATTTCATGATCAACACCCCTTTGCAAACTTCATCCCTTGGATGAGTGTTGTGTAGCACTTTCATTCCTACTATTGGTTGCTGCATTACCCCAAACATTTGGAGGGCATATAGATTTTTCTAAGTTTGCAGTAGCGTTTGGATCTGTTTTTGAGCTACTAATATTTTAAACATTGACCTGCAAAGGAGCCATACCAGCAATACCAAGAGCATACCCATCTCTAATTACAACATCACATTCATCTGTCACATATCATATTATTTATACAAGCTGCTCCACGTGAGACTATGTGAGGTGGTTAGCAACCATACCTATAATTTGGCCAAAGTTGGTAAGGGTTTTACATTTCCTTGTTCCATCTCCATATAGGTCATGCTATTATGTCTCTATATGCTCTAAAAATGTAATTAGTTGAAATGCGCATATAATCAATCACATCACAAAGAGGCAGATTAGTTCACCAGGATGCTATCATTATTATGATAGGACGTGTTTAAAGGATGTATGCTTTAACAGACTTATCAAATATATCTCACCCTGTAGTTTAGGCTTTTGTAGGAACTTGATCTTTTTAGTTGTCATTTAGGGGATTGTTGTGTTATTTGAAATATTAGATTTCTTGTAATGACTATTGTTATAACCTTTAATGACCCAAACCCAACAATTTAGGCTTTTGTAGGAGCAAGATAGTTTTAGTTGGTGTTTAAAGTAGATATTTCTAAGGAGATTTGTGGAGGCATTTTGTAAGCCAAAATGATAAATTTTTAAAGGTGAGAAAATACTTGATTTTAGTATAAATTGAGGCATTTTGTTTCAAATGGAATTTGAGGATTAACAATTATGGTTTGAACTCATATTTTCTAGATTTGATGTTTATTTATCAAGAAGATAATATTTGAAATCTCCTTGAACTTACATGTAATGTTCTAAGAAAATTAGAAAACTCGTATGAATTACTATTTCAACGACTCAAAAATTATGTATTTATATGCTAGTTACTTCACAAAGATCACTAGGCATGAATTTATTATTCTCATAAATTCTTGTGATATAATTTCATTGAAGTCCGGGATTTTATTTTATAAAGCCCCCAGACTTATGTGATTATTTTTTTACTTTTCAAAGTGGAGCCAACACTTGTGAGTGTTCATCGCAAAATGAAGTTAGGTAAAGTATAGAGATGGAAAAATAAGAGAGAGGAAATGATCAGTATGGCTTACTTATTTTTGATGGTTGACGCCCATTTGTGGTTGATATTTATTTTTATAGGCGAATACATTAGAGAGGGAATGAAGGTAAGATGTCATGGTCAAAGTGGAAAGAGTTAGGGAAGGATGTGATGGAGAGTTGAGTTGAAAGAGGTGTTTGATCTACAAATTGGAAAGCTTATGGAAAAGCCTGTGTCTTGAACGACTCATGAGAATGGGCTTATATAGAAGGGAGATGTTGGGTAGGTGAGAGTGCAAATGGAGAAAAAATAATGGGTCGGTGAGGGTGTGAATGAAAAAAAAGATGGTCAGTGAGGGTGTGAATTGAGAAAAGAGGTGATGGGTAGATGAGAGTGTGAATGGGGAAAAGTGATGATTAGTATAAAAGTTAAAATATTAGTAAAAAAAAATATATGTATGAAATAGTAGATGGATGGAAGAGTAATTAGGAAAAATGCTTATTAATATATATATATATATATAGATATAGATATATATATATATATATATTATATTATATTTTTAAGGTGAGCAGCCTCATCCCAAAGTTGAGAATGAGGAGGGATGAGTAGCATTGTGTTTTCCCACATTCAACTTTCCCCCAAAACTTTGTTTCTCACCTTCTCTCCCAAAGTATAGTTATTATTCCTTTTGGATGTTGTTGTCTATCTTTGTATTTCGTTCCACCTTTCCTTAGGGTTGTTGTTACTCTTCATCAAATAAGCTTGTGCTGTTGGCGAGGGGCTGACACCATGCTGTTTTTCCTCATTGAGCTCCCTTTTAGGGCCTGTTTGATTGGCAGGTTAAAATTAACTTGATTTAATTTTAAACAGACATATCACATCACATAGTTAATTTATTTCACATCCTATACACCTATTAAAATAATAACTAACTTATATCACATTCCTCACATATCCTAATAACAACAACAACAACAACCAAGCCTTAATCCCACTAGGTGGGGTCGGCTACATGAATCATTTGTTTCCATTGCGCTCTATCAGTTACCAAATTCTTATCTAAGTTTAAGTAACTAAGATCACTCCTTATTAGTTTCTTGCCATGTCTTCTTTTGTCTCTCTTCCTCTTTGTACATGGGCAAAATCCAGTAACTCAATTTTTCTAAACTGGAGCTTCAATTGGCCTTGATTTAGATGTCCAAACCATCGAAGCCGACTTCTCTCTAAGTTTATCCTCAATTGGTGCAACACCAACTTTCTTTCGGATATACTCATTTCTCATTCTATCCTTTCGTGTATATCCACACATCCACCTTAACATCCTCATTTCTGCAACATTTATTTTATTTGTATGTTTCTTCTTTGCAGGCCAGCATTCAGCACCATATATCATCGCTGTGTCTTACAATACAGTTTTATAAAATTTACCTTTAATTTTGGATGAGATTTTCTATCGCATAACACTCCAGGAAGGCATTTCTCCATTTTACCCAGCCTGCTTGAATCCTGCTAATAACGTCATTATCTATTTTGCCATCATTTTGTATAATTGATCCAAGGTATCTAAAGCGTTCACTCTTCTTGACAATTTGATCACCAATTGTCACATCTCCAATATAACTATTTCTTTCTGACTAAATGTGCAACTCCATATATTCAGTTTGAATCTACGAGAAATGGCAAACCTTTAGATTCTAGAGCATTCCTCTAAAGCTCTAGTTTCGCCTTAGCTGCCTCTTTAGTTTTCTCAATAAGGACAATATCATCTGCGAAGAGCATACACCAAGGCACTTCATCTTGGATAATTAATTTTATTTCATAGTATTTATTATTTTCAATAAAAAATATCTTTATCTAAATTTAATTTTAACCTAATTAAAAATTAAACATGCCAAACAAATTGCCCTTAGTGCTATGTTTCTCATCATTCTCCCAAAAATAAATCCTTTGTTCTATCTCGACATCGTTTTCTAGTTCATTTGTATTAGGCTTGGTAGGCTTACCATATCCTTGCTCTTGCGGCAATTGAACGTTGCTTCCACCCTTGCTCCCCAACTCTGGCATTTTCCTTCACGCCATCTTGGTCGGAATGTAAAAAGGCAGCATCCATCTCCACTCTTTGCCATAGCTCTTTATTGCAAACATGGAGCACCACCACCAGTCCATTGCTGCCAACTTCCTTTGAGTAGGAAGAAGAGTGACCTTCCTTTTTGAATAAAAACGTCTCAAATCTCCAGCTCAGCTACAAATCTTGCAACTCTATTCCCTTCCGTCTCCATTGTAGTTCACTAGTCATCCGCTAACTGTGAGAGGCCAGCATCCTCAGGCTCTTTTGTGCCATTGTAATCTCCCAAGAAATCTAATCAAATTGGCTTCCATAATGATATCTATACTGTTTAGTATTGTCATGATATGAGTCAATTTCATTCATTTAACTAATTGAGGAAGAATTTGCAAATTGATGAAACTAGGTGGTCGAATTTTTCATCTCTAGAGGTAACACTACTATCTCCTATCAAATAAATTCTTAATTCTCCTTTTGGTTTTTCTACACTTACAATGTAAGTTCTTGTTTTAATAATTTAAAATTATTCTATTTGGAGTTTTTTGCCCTATGAAAGCGAAATCAACGTTCATCTAAATTCTCATAAGGTCCTCCAAGAATTCCTTATAAAACCTGTTTAATAATTTTGATTGATTCTTTCATTTCGCTATTTCATACTAAACAACAAGCTAATGAATCTCATTTTTTCCATTGAATTTTCCAATCAAATTTATTGTTAACACTCATAATGATCAACTTTACAAATATCTCATTGGATCCCAGAAGCTCATAACATTGGTCCTGATAGTCTCCAATTTACTGTCTCCTTCCCCCCCAATAATGTCCACTCTCAAAGACCTTTCATATGGCAAATCTTTCACTTTTGCCTTTGGGATCATAGTGTATACTCTCATAGCGTCAGCTCTTTTAAAGCGTATATGCAAAACAGGGCAGATATTGCATATTTTATTTTGTGTGCATGCTTGTGTATGCAAATTCCGGCAGTTGTTAAAAGTTTGAAAATTGGATGTGGAATGAGATTAAATGGAAGAACTAGGAGTGGAGTAATATGTAGAATCTCTTTTGGAGGTCTTCCATTAATGACAATGAATCTATTTTTCCTAGAGCATCCTTCTCGAGACACTTTTCTTGGATGATTGCCTTAAAATACTCATAATCAGTCATTTGGCAAATGGAGCAAAACATCCTGTGATTTGTAACGTATTGGCAATGTTTTTCATCCGGTTTTTTGTTGGAGATTACAATCCTATTGACTTAAGACTTAAGGAATTTCCACTTTTCATAAATGCTTTCCTTTGATTAATTAGGATGAGAGGTGCACAAAGTTGAAGATCTACCCAATTCTGCAGAAGGTATTTTTGACCATTTTTTCTTGTGCCATGGAGCTTGTTAAAGTTCTCGTTAAGATTTGTTCCTTTGCTTTACATGCTTCTTTTATTTGACTTATGCCAGGTTTACTTGGAGAGGATACTGAGAAAGCCAGAGATCGATGCATTTGCTGAAGGGTTGAAGCCACATCAAGTAGCATTGCTTGCACATTATTTTTTTGTTTTTGGCTTGATATGTTTGGTCATTTTGTAACCCTGTGCGTACTTCCCAACAGAAAGCTTTCTTACCAGATAATTTTACAGTGCTGGATCGAGCAATGATTGAGCACAATCTTTTAAGCGCAAGCAAGTTATATACAAACATAAGGTTGGGATCTACTGAAGTTTTGAATTTTCATTTATACTTCTATATTTGCATCCCCATTTTCTAATTCTTTCTCTAAAGCAGCTTTGAAGAATTGGGCGCTTTGTTAGGCATTGCTCCTCAGAAGGTATGTGTTCATTTTTGTATTGCATTAGGCTTTGAAAGCATTCACTATAACTTTGCATGTCTTTTTACTTTCTATTGTGTACATATATTATTTGATGATGTGTTAGATATTCCTGCCAATATTTCGGGTGTTTGCTATGCAGGCTGAGAAGATAGCTTCAAGGATGATATATGAAGACAGAATGAGGGGCTCTATTGATCAGGTTTATGTTCAGTCTCACCTTTTTGTTTTAATGTGCTCTTGCAGTTGATACATTCTCAAATAAAGTTTATGGAATGGGATTAAGTTTGATGTGGCGTCAAATATAATCCGACTTTTTGTTCCCTTGGGATTAGCTACAGCTACTGAACTACAAGAAATAGGTGTTTATTGACGAAGGAGAAAATTGTTATTTTTGGAATGAGGTTTTGTTTCATTTTATGAAGCATAAGTACAATACAGTGATATAGATACGATATAATACACACAATAATATGACAAATTTAAAAAAAGTAGGTTACAGATTTGTTAGGATACAACTAATTATATATATATATATATATATGTAAAATATATCATATTATTATTATTATGTTTAAAGTGTAGTTCACATGTTAGAACACAATAACTTATACATCTTGTCGATATGGATTCCAAAAAATAAATTTGAATTTTTTTAAATTTATTTATATTTATATTCTTAAATATTTTTGATATTACTAAAAGCAATATTATGAACAATCCCTCCTAAAAAATGAAAAAAACTTCTTCAATAGAAATGTTTTTTAAATTTTAAATTAAGAGTAATATCATAAGTTTGTTCAGTTGTTTCGCAACCAGTCACAAAATATTTAGGTAAGATGGGTCTTAATATATATATCAGTAAGGTAGGTTTAGTTTCAACCTAAATCTAATCTAAATTAATTAGTTCAATGCAAATAAGATGCAATATTGTTATTTGGACCCGGATTTAGTGATTTAATTAAAGTGGATGTACATCCCACTTTTTAGAGTTTTTGACTAACTGAATATAATTATAAAACGAAAGTAAGAGCTAAATTCTTGTCCTTTTTGCAATATTTTCTCGACTGATGGAACGAAATTAACCAGCGTAGTCTATGTTTGATAGAAACAATGACACACATGACATTTGTAAGAAAGTTTTAGTTGAGGTAGAAAAAATAGCGTGCTGCTGGTATATGTGAGGTAGCAATGGCCGGTTGTGGTAAAGGAAGCAACATACATATATCATTTTTTTCTGCTATAGAAACTCTAGCGTGCATGAACCAGGTGTGTTGCTCTCCTATTTGATTGAATCAGGCATGCTGCTCTCTCATCTTGAACCGTCGAGCTTAGGCATGTAACTTATTTATGAGTTGTTTTTAATTTTTTATTGTGGGCTGGACCGATTAGTCTAACATATTTTTTTCTCTGATTGTAAGTATCTAAAAGTATTAGACAAGGATTGAATTTATTTTTTAATAAAAGAAAAAATAATTGTCATGTGGTGTTTCTGATACATATGAGTGGAGTATTAGTGAGTATTGGTATCTAATACAGATACGATATAAATACATTAGGTTTCATAAAGTATTAATACTTTTTTAGTTTGACTGCAAAATTTGAGTTAAGTTTATGCCTATGTGAAGCTTAAGCATAATCCATATAACCTCTTTATAGTCTTTGTGGTGTACATTTAAATGAAGTATTGTTTAGAGCTTGTTTATTTGTAAAAGTAAATTTTAAATAATGTTAAATTAAACTTGAATGAAAATATTTTTTATTTAAAATTGTGAATCATATGAATTAAAATTAATTATTATATTGGGATGCGTAGGAAATGTGATATAAGTTAGTTATTATTTTGATATGTGTAGGATATGGATTAAAATTAATTTTTTATTTTAAATTATATGTATAATTTGAGATATAATTAAATTTTAATATTAAATTTTATAGGTGATGTGAAATACCTTATTCTAGTTAATTTTAAATATGCTAGACAAACAAGCCCTTAGTGTTTAAAATCAAAATTTGAATCATAGCAAACTCTATACTAATCTAGTGTAAAGTGTGAGTGGTGACATTCTCAGAAAGATTTCTAGGACGTCTTGTTAGAAAATAAGCTGAATGCTTCCATATTCCTTGAATGAAAATAGAGTTCACCAATGATTTTAAATGCATTAGTAAGTTAGGGCTGGGCATTCATCTACTATTTAATATATTAGATTGCAAATTATCAGCGAGGGATTTTATTAGGTGATATTCATATGCATAACGCAAAGTCTTCTAAAAGTGGAACAAATCTTGAAAATTTGTTCAATTCATTCGATATTGTTGAAACTTGAAAGCATCGTTGAAGGTTAGAACTAACGTAAGCAACTTCTGTGGGTAGAGATATCATGAGCATTTGGTTACATCAAGGGGTCGTTGAAGTTTGGAACTAACTTAAGTAAATTCTGTGGTAGTGTTTTTATGAGTCTTTTGTGTAGCATTTCATGATCTAAGATGTAGAGATATTATTCGCTTTAGCTTTAGGAAACTACGTGACTTGAGCACTTCCCAAAAGGTCACCCATTCCAGTACTATTTCATCCCAAGTATGTTTTAAGTACAGAATTTTTCATCATTAGCCTCATAGTTTGGCCCCAAAATGTCTCCATCATTTGAGGTCACGTTATCTACTTATGAAGCTCAGGATCTTGCCTATTTTTCGATGTGGGGCAATTCATTCCTATTCCCTTCTCACCACTTTTTATTGGATAGAAACTTGCCAGGAGCTGCACTTTGTCTTGGTGATTCCTTTTTCTTAAACCATCACCTAGCGATTACTCCTTGCCCTTTTCGAACACAAGCGTCACAAGTCCATCAGCTTCTGCTTGGTTCGTTCTCGAACCACATTATGCTGCAGGAGGTTGGCTCTGATACCATATTGTAACGTCTCGTGATCCAAATATAGAGGTATTGTCTGCTTTGGCTTTAGGGAACTGCGTGACTTGAGCACTTCCCAGGAGATCACCCATCCCAGTACTGCTTCAACTCAAGCATACTTAACTACAGAGTTTCCCATCATTAGCTTCACGGTTTTACCCCAAAAGGCGTCTCTATCATTTAAGGTCACGTTATCTACTTATACAACTTAAGATTTTTTCCCTTTCTGATGTGAGACAATTCGTTCTTGTGCTCCTCTCACCACTTTTTATCGGCTTAGAAACCCTGCCAGGAGCTGCATTTTACCTTAGTAATTTCTTTCTCTTAGAAAATCACCTAGCGATCTGTCTCTTTCTTCTTTAGGCGTCAGATTTTGTTTTATCATGCCATCTTCAGTCGCCATCTGTTACTGGTATCTAATCCTATTTCTATTCCACCATGTGGGGCAAGATACAATTTGAAAATGCTCGCAAAAATTTTTAAAAATTCCTTTTTGGAGGATTTAAAGAGATGTTGAATGGTAGTTAGAACCAGCATAAATAATCAAAAACTCGGGACCTCTCTCCCTCCTTTTTTTCCTACCTCACCTCTCACCTTGCTTTGCTACTCTTACTTTCTAAATGCTGCTGGATTTTTTTTTTCTCCAAAAGTTTTGAGTCAACTTGAAATCAATTTATTTCAACTCAAGCATAAACTTTTCAAGTTAAATTTAGTTGGCCTATACTTGCTTAAACTTGCCTAAACATTTTTGGAACAATTACGTATACTATAGTTTATTTGTTAAAAATTATAGATTTTACACCATTTCTAAATAAAATCTCATGATACTCTAAATCCTAAGCTCTAAAATCACAACGTAAAATACAAAACACTAAACTTTATACCATATTATTTTAACACGTTTGTTTGTTTGTAGGGTTTAACTTAACGAGGTTAAAATTAAACTTGAATAGAGATATTTTTTTTTATTAAAAATTATAAATGATGTGAAATAAAGTTAATTATTATGTTGGGATATGTGAGGGATGTGATATAAGTTAGTTATTATTTTAGTAATGTGTGTAGGATGTGAAATAAAGTTAATTTTTAATATTAAATTTTATGTGTGATGTGATATAACTGGTTAAAATTAAACTAGGTTAATTTTTAACTTTCAAACAAACGGGGCTAAACTTTAAATCTTAGAACATAAACTCTAAACCCTAAAGTTTTAATTTTCGTGAATTAATTATATATATAATCTACTTAAAATTTAATTTAGTGAGAGTAAAGTCTTTATTATGGATGGATTTGTGAATCATACACAATAGCGTAAGATCCATGGGAATGCATCAGTAATTTGTTTCGAACATGTCGTGAAATATGTAATTGTCATATTTCAATGTATTGTATCTAATTATCCCAAAAAGGTTTTGAAAAACTCATCTTTAGTGGTAGTAACTGCTGGCTACTATGCCAAATGCCCTCTTCCTTTTGCTATACCTCTTTCGTGACTAATCATCCCTGATGAGAGGGTTTTGAGGGCAAGTTGTAAAGAACATGCTTGGAAATACAAAATTTTTATTTTTTCCAATAATCCATTTTGTGGTTTATTTCCCAAAAATGCTGCTCACGTATCATTAATCAGCAAGAAGTTGCTAAGTTTCTTGTTTAGTGCCTTCCATTGATTGTATTGATCCATTCATTGTTGCAGGTTGAAGCAGTCATTCATTTTGAGGATGATACCGAGGAGTTGCAACAATGGGACCAGCAGGTTAGTGCGATGGTATAAATACGTTATTCTGCTTTAATATAAACAGTTGCTCCGTTTGCACTTTGCAGTAGCTGCACTTGCATTATTTTCTGTTTTTTGTTGATCGTTCATATTTGCCACTTTAACAACTGAAAACTTTGTGGCAATTATCCAACTTCGTCTTGGCCATAGTAAAATTTTACATGCTATAGATACCGATTCCATTCGTATTTTTTTTGGGAACTAGTTTTTGGTTCTTTCAAATATATAGGTACTCATTGTACTCTAGTCTTCCATAAGCCTATTTTGTAGAGAGATTAATTTAGTTATGTCATGGAAATTGTGGGGTTCTCTTAAAATATGTGTACTATTAGAAATAGTCAGTTATGTTAAAAATTGTATAGGATGTGAAATAGAGTCAGCTATTTTATATTAAAATTTGTGTAAGATGTGCTAAAAATTAATTTATTATTAATTTTTTAATAATAAAGTCGCCATTTTTGCATGCCACATGACCAAATAGTGTATGCACCAAACAGGTTGTTTAGTTCCTTGCTTAAATGTGTTATATTTCTTTAATTTATTGGCTGCAGATTCTTACAACAATAAAGCCTTAATTTGTAAATAAAGAAAAGTCTTACACTTGCCAAAATTATAAGACATAAGAGGTCATTTGGTTTAGGGGGAGTTTGATTTAATGTTATCTCAACATTATAGCATGTTATCTAAAGAAAATAATTAATTAGTTTGATAAAATGTGTAGATAATCTTGTAAAAAATATTAGAATTGTCATTCAAAAAATGACATCTAGGTAACACTTTTAAGATAGCGTTAAACTAAATACTCCTTAGCATTATTTTATTATTATGTCATGTTATCTAAGAGGAAATAATTATTTCGTTTGATAAAGTGTAGATATTTTTGTAAAACTTCATAAAATTGTTACTCAAAGAATGACATATAGATATCAGGATGTTAAATTTATTTTAGGAGATATTTGGTTCAATATTATCTTGAGGTTACGTCATGTTATTTTGAGAAAATAATTATTTAATTTGATGACATATGTAAATAATCTTGTTAAAAAATATGAAATCATTATTATTCAAAAAATGATGTCTATGTCAGGACATTATTTCACATTCAATATAAATTTTAATATTTATTTCACATCTAGTACAAATTTTAACATTAAAATCAATTTTATTTCATATTTTATGCATTTTTTAACATTAAAATAATTTTATTTCTCAACAAATTTGTAAAGTAATATATTTTGTCTTGCCTAAAAATAACCTTCCTACTAAACTGGCTTTTTGATAACGTAACATCAAGATAACATTCAAACGCACTATATATTTTCTTACATTATTATCTAAATATATTATCAAACACTAAATTTCTCAGTTAACATGACATAACATCACAAAAACATTGAACCAAACCTCTCTTGAAATAAACTACTCTGCGGTGCGCCTCATGCCATCTTAATTCTATTTTGTGGATTTTTCTTCTTCCCTGTGTTAATGCTGGTGTTTCATAGTTTATCAACTTTTTAGCTTATTAAATTTTGAAGTGTGAGGGAGGGTAGTTTGTTTTCTTCAAAGCAATTTGTATGTTTCTTTTTTGATTTTTTTTATTTTTTGATGAAAATTTGTATGTTTTTATTTGTGTTATGATTTAAAGAAACAGATTTTAAGACTAAACAAATTCAATATTAATCCAATACCCAAACAGGTTTATTTGTTCTCCTTTTCATCGCTTTCTGCAGATTGTGGGGCTATGCCAAGCGCTTAATGACATCCTGGAGAGCATGGGAAGAAAGGGAATAGCTATTCCGGTTTAAGTTTCTTGAAGAGGTAATCTGCATCGATTTATAATTCTGTAGATTTTCATATGAAAAAGCAAACAAATAACACCTGGATGAGAAAATATTCATATTATATTAGAATAGATTTTAAATTTTCACAGATTTTTGAATTATATTAAGCCTCTCAGTTAAATCTAATTTTATATAGTTTTTAATTGTGTAATTATATTCAACTTGTTAATTAAGTTATGGTGTAATTTGTTTTAAATTAACCATCTTAGATTTGATTTGTTAATGAATTATTTGTTCAATAAAATACTAAATTAATTAAAAAAATGAAATTGCTAGAAGGTTTTATTAGATTATGGTGATTTTTGAAAATTTGTTTAATTTTGATTTTTTTTTTAAATAACACGTGTAATTTATTTTTGTTGCATTGGGCGTCGTAGGCTATGATTCAAGTAGGTCGGTTAATTCAATTGTGTTAATATTAATTTGACTTAGTTAATTATAAGTAAATATTTAGTCCAGTAAAATGGCAAAATAATTCGAAAATAAAATAATGAATCACAGTTGTTTAATTTAACAGTTTTAGTATTAATTTTACTTAGTTAATTGTTAATATCAGTTTAATAAAAAAACTTGAAAACAATATAATGGGATGGTGAATCATGATTCAAATTTGGGTTAGTATTGAGTTTATTTAACTGGTAAAAATGAAGATGAAAATAAACATTTTTATTTTTTAAGTAACTCAAATGTATATTGTTTTGTATGAATCAAATCAAATCAATCTCAATTTTTTTATTCATATTAACAGGTTAACTTATTACTGATCTAATTCAGCTATTTTACTATTAATTTTCATTAAAATATTTTTAGAAAAATATTAAATTTTTTTCTAAATCAATAATTTTTTTAAAAAAGAAAAAACAGTACATAGAATATAATTTATGTAAAATAAATTGTATATTATAATTAAAACTATAATTAAATACAAGTTAAAAAATTAAAATTTTGTTTAAATTTATTTTGTATAGTTAAAAATGTATTAAAACCTAATTTATATAAATTAATATATATATAACTTGAGAAACTAAATTAACAAATTCAAAATAATTTGTATAAATAAAAAAATCTGATATTTGTTGATCTGCACATGCTCTCAAAAAACGATTTCTACTAAGATCGTTAATACAATTTGCTGCAAAAAGTATTCCTGCGCATTTTCATAAAAATGCTGTGTTACCAAGTTTACTTAAATATCAAAATTATTAAATTTTCCTTCGAACGTTCGTTCACACGCATACTGATTTTCAAAGAATTTGCTGACAAAACAAGGAATAATTCGCTTCCATAACTTATTTATTCTTGAAAAATCTAATAATACATTATGCAATTCTCAAAATTTTCCATTTATGTATGTACAGGGCATCATTATATGAGAGAAACTGTAAAAGAATGGAGATGCTATGCAAAATTTAATTTTATGGGTTTAAGGGGGCGGACCTTTTGGCTGAGAAAGGCTGGGTGTTTTCCCGCTTCGTACGAGGACATCATAATTCATTGATGCCAACTGTGAAAGATTCTGCAAGCATAAACTCTCATTGTATTATTAAAAAAATAAATCTCATTCAGGCTTCAACGGTTCATTATTTACACGTAATACAACACTTAAATCCACCATAAAAAAACACTTAAATTCTATGACAGATTATGAGCAATGCTAAATAACTAAAACAAATTAACCCCATAAATTATAAAACCACTAGCTAGGCAATAAATATTAGCATAAATTGCCGCCAGGTTCTGAGGCCAAGAAGGCATTGCAAATGTCATATCACAATTTTTGAAAATTTTTTAATTTTGATTACTAAAATTATAAAACACGGTAATTTTAATTTTTTTTTTCAAAATTCATCCTTTTCATTAGCCTTTTTTTATTAAAAAAAATAAAAATTTAATCATTTTTATATATTTTAAAGGACAATTATACCTCTCTATTCTCACTTTTTTTTTTTAAATTTAATAAAAATCTATAATTTAATCTCTCATCTTTTAATTTTTCTCCTCTAAAAATTTAAAATATAAATATTAATATTAATATTTCAAATTATATTCTAAAAAATCAAAAAATTTAATGATTGAAAATAATCTCATGGCGTAATATAATTTAATTGGACTAAATGACAACGCTTTTACAATTCAAATTAAAATTTTTAAAAAAATTGAGTCTAATATGCACCACTCTTCCAACCTTATAGGCCGGATGCAATACCCTACATATTAATATCCTAGTAGATGAATGAAATGTTCAAAAAACAATACCTTCATGTATTAAATAATGCTTTTATTCAGTCATAATTTATTTACCTTGAATGAGAAATTGAGAGAGGCAAGATCTATACTGGCTTGGTAGTCATCCTTTTCATTATGTTCATCCACCTGATAGCACAGCAATAAAACAGATAAAATTATGTTATTATCACTGCTACTGTTACGATTAATCAGCACATGCCAAATGCTGCTGCAGTAACAGGTAACCCTCTCTATCCCAATCTGATTTTAGATTGGGCTAACTCTCTGGGAAGGTCTTGTTGCCAGTGTTCTCAACAAGAACAGTTCGACAAGAAGACAAACATTTTATTTGACAAACACCATTTAGATGATTGAATTATTCAACTTTGGATACAGAATCTTGTAAAAACTTGAAGAATAAACTCCACTGAAGTTACCAGTCCAATAAAAAATATCTCGGTACACTTATTGTTGGACTAGATATTATAAAATTTTGAATTATAGATATTATAAACATTTTATTTGACAAACGCGATTCAGATGATTGAATTATTTAACTTTGAATACAGAATCCGGTAGAAACTTAAAGAATAAACTCCACTGAAGATGCTAGTCTAATAAAAAATATCTCGGTGTGCCTGTTGTTGAACAAGATATTATAAAATTTTACGTTCAATTCAAGTTTCCCACAAGCCGACAACTAGATATTAAGTTACAGAACTGTTCATGTCCTCAACCTAACTAGACCCAAAGTTTCCTTCTCCGTGCACCTTCTTCGATTTCTCGCTTCAATGACTTTCGAAGGCTTCAGACAGACCATTTATTTGGCTATTTAGAATAGATTGTCTTCACCATTGCGTGGACAATGATTTTGATGAACTTCAATGATCACTCCTTGTTCTGGCAAAACCTCTTATTCGTACAAGTCTACCATTATTTATTCCTTTAGCCATCTCCTATTTACATGAGTTGGATAATTTTTGAGAACACCCAAGCATAAAAACAATAACATTGAGTCCTAGGTAGCACGTCTGGCTAAGCTGTTATATAAATTCTAAGGTCAGCACTAGGCTCGAGGAATTCCATATTAATGGCATGTTCAATGATGTTTTATTCCACAAACCTCTTTGACTTTCTCCTCATTCTCATAAGAATCCTTCAACAACCACTTCGGCCCAAGCCCCCTGCAACTTATGAGAGGAACAGAGAACTCTTGATTGATTGAGTACAATGTGGTGCTCTTATTTATAAGAGAGAGTTGGAAGTCATTATTAATGAAATGAAACTTTGAATATGAAAATTGGAAGAGAGTTAAGCTGTTGGGGGATTCTTTCTTATAAGAGTGAAGAGGAAACTGATGAGGCTCGTTGAAGAAAACCTCATCGAACAAAATATCAATCGCAAAGAAGGAAATTTTCGCTAAGACAAAGGGGTCAAAGACAAAGAGGGCTAACCAAAACCCTCATTTTCTCCTAAGCACACCACTCCAAGTGAAACAAGACACTCCCCCACCTTTTCTTATCTCCTAGTTGCCCTCTTAGTTTTTGCCTACGACGATACAATTTATGGGAGGAATAGGCTTTTATAGTAATAAAGAATTTCAAGAGGTAGTTTGACAAAGGTAAAATGCGAGAGCCTATCGAGTAGAAGTGAGAGGAATCTAACCTTGAAATACGAACTAAACACTAGTTGCAGCCTATTTGGGAAGATAAATTGAGCCCACCAGTTTTGTAGCACTACGGGTAAAGTCATTTCAAATTCTGTATTGTCAAATCAGGCTTCTTAAATTTAATGCATACTTTGACTTAAATTTGGTTCATGAACATGTAATCAACACCCCAATAAGATGCAGCATATATGAAAGGTACAGAATAGTAAATCATACTTCAGTGTAGATTAACGTCAAGAGAAAACTGAAACTGGAATTGAATTTCATTTGGTGTGATCCTGAAAAATAGAACTTAGCACTGTACTTACGTAATTCTCGGGGTCAATGTCCACGTTAGAATCAGATGCATTTGATGTACAGTCACTGGCGCTCTCATTATCATTGACTTGATAAGACCTGTTTGAATATCGTGAAATGAAGTAACTTGTGTCATCAACAGTGTCAGGTTGTGGAATAAAGGCAGCCTGCAAAGCAAAAGTGTAGAAAATAAGAGAACAAATAACAGATTGTGATTCAAATAGGCTATTCACAGATTTCAATTTTAGTAGTATTTGCGCTAAAAGTGCCTGGAACAAAGCTAAATCCAGCTGTTTAGCAAACTCTGATATGCTACATGACCATATAAAGCACAAGGAATTTGGAGCTTCACAGATTATATAAAGTTCCTCTTTAAACTGTAAGTTATGAACTCAGAAAAGACACCCCATTGCTTGCAAAAGCATAACATAATATACTGGCATGTGAGTTAGGCAACAGGATCTACTGTCTGATAAAATATGTAAGTTATTTTCATTGCAATCCACATAACTAATAATAAAATTTTTTGCAATTTCAACAGTCATGTGATTGCTATCTCATGCATCAATCCAGTTTTATTGGGAAAATCTGCTTCAGAATAAAGCACTTTTTCAGTTTCTGTCACACACACATAGTAACCAAAAGAAACCATTTCACCCACAATCAGGTTGATATAGTCCTTCATCAAGTTTTGAGATTTTAACTTCATATGATAATCATAATTCCGAATCATGAGTTGTTACACATATGAGCCTTGTATTCCACTAATAGGTGAAGATAATCCTGATATGCTCTTCAAATCACAATAAATGAGCCAGTGATCATATTCACAAAACATAAATACAGATGCTGAAGTGAAATACAGATGCGAGACAGATGAATGACGATGCAGTTTAGAGATCAGCAATTTTATGAAGCAGATTATTCACAAACTAATGCTAAAATATCAGAGAATAATTTTGTAATGACTGAAAAATTAATTAAACCCGCAAAACTGATTTTTTTCAAATTTTTAAATAAATTAATTGAAGGTAATTAAAAAATTACCAATTCAGATTAGGGCGCAATCCGGTTTTCAACAAATCAAAAACGGGGAACAAGATTAAGGATCTCACAAAATTTAACCAACAGTAATTTAAATTCACTCAATAATGAAAGGTCGCACAGGTGGAACAAATTCGAGCAAATCACAAGCGAGCAGAAAAATCCAGATTATTCGACTTTATCAGGTTAAAGGCTTTGTTGAAATTCGTACCTGAGTCAGAGTCCAGAGACCACGATGTAATTTCCCCAAAATAGGGCTGTCAGCTTCGGGAGCACAGGCGCGGTCGCGGGGGAGCTCGGGTGCGGGTGCGCGGGCTCAGGAGGGCTAAGGCGTGCGCGCAGGCGCGCGGGCGGCCGAGCGGGCGCAAGCAAATTCCTTAAGGATAGGAACTGCTTCTAGTGAAGGTTCTACCGGATCACTCTCCTTTACTTCCTTAACAGCAACAGCCCAAATTAAGGAATTTTTTTCTATTTCCTTCTTGAACTCTCGAGCGCTAATCAAGTGAAGGCCTTTCTTCTTTGTGGCCTCCTTCTCACTTGAAATTTCTCTCTTGCTGATGGCTTTAGAAGGAGAAGGATCTATCACGATCTTGTCACCTTATAGGTGAACACACAGGAATTAGATCGTCCTCGAAGAGTAACATCTAAATCATACAACCAATATCTACCCAAGATGATGCTACTAACTTCCATTGGTAGGACGTCACACCAAACCTTGTCCTGATAGGAATTGAATTGAATCGGGACTAAGCATCGCTGTGTAACCTCCATGGAAGAAGCATTAATCCAAGAAATTTTATATGGATTGGGATGACTCTCGGGAATTAAACCAACCCTGGTCACAATTGTGGTGGCGATTACATTCACACAACTAATCTTACACTTTTTCATTAATTTTTATGTAAGTCTGAGAGATCAGTAAATAATTTAACAGATGAACATAAAATTTATCCAGGAATATTGTTGATGATATTTATGTAATAATTAAGAAATCACAGTTTCGAAAAGTAATCGATTTCAAAGATTTAGAAACAAACTCAAATGATATCTAGTAAATTTACGAAATGATTTAGGGCAACTATATCTCAACAAATCAAAGCTAGGGATACACAGTAATATAGGTATGCTCACAAATAATAATACCCAACAACAATTTATTACACATTATAAACTCAGGTTCACACGAGCGAGCAAATCAAACAGTCCCAATAACAGATACCACAACAAAATCTCGCAGGATTTTCAAAGTATTCAGTTGATGTTCGGGTTTACCTCGAGGAGAGATTCTGGATCTCAAAGCTGAATTGCAGCAACCCACGGATTGCCTGAGGAATAGGCAATACATGGGGGTATAACTGGAAGGAAGCGGGCACGATGCTGTGTTGTCAGGTGGAAGCGGAGGCAAGCTGGGACGAACGGGCGCGACAAGTTGTTGGAGCACGGGCAGTCAGGAAGGGCGGTAGCAAGGTCGCCGGCGCATGCCGGTGATGGGTAGGCCGCATGGAGATGAGGGCGGAGGTGGGCGAGCGGAGCTAACGCAGATCTCGGCACAACGAGTGAGGCGAGGCTGACGATCGAGCGAGGGGTGGCGCCGACGGTGTAGCGGAGCGGCTGGAAGGTCATCGACGTCCGCCGGTGGCCGGCGAGTTGCCTGGGGGCGTCGGCGAAGGTGGGCAAGCGTAGCCGACGTGGCGGTGTTGCGGGCAGAGCGCGATGAGGACCGTTCACGCGGATCAAGCTGGCGAGCGGTGTCGACGTCGACAATAGAAAAAAGAGCCGATGGCTCTGTTTGGAAATTAGGGCAGTGAAATTACATGCAGGGGCCTGAAATTAATGAGTTTGAGAACTGTGAAAGTAATTTAAAAGAGTTGGGAATACCTTAAATTTCTTTAAGATATTAAGGGATTTTCACCCAAGGCCCCAACCCTTTCCTTCACCGGGATATAACACACAATATTTAAACTCAAAGTGATTTCATTCCAGTATTAAAACAAACAGTACTAATTCTTGTCATTATATAAGCGATTATAATTGAAATTCAAATTGCAAAAATAAATGCGAAAATAAAAACTGATTACTACATGCCAAATTTGAATATCTAAAAATGAATGAAAATACGAGATCAGCCCAAAATTTGGAATATTCTCATTCAAATCAATAAATTGATTTAAATGGAGATTTCCAATCCACTGATCAGCCACCAATCGTGTCTGCTGCCAAATCTGCAGATATCAATCCTCCATCCAGATCGACACCACGTGGTGAGATCTCGAACGTCGAGTGTAGACCCTGCCTAGAATAAATTGACGGTCCGATGTCGTCGTTTCCCCACCACTCAAGACTCATAAGTACATCCGACATATCCTAGAGTTTCATACTCAGGATCCTAAAATTTGTCAACAAGTGCCTCATCAACCACATAGGTGAGTGGGTCATCCTCATAGGCTGGACAATCATCATCCTACTCTATGATCATTGTCCTTGTAGGACATACGGATGCCATGTGACCAATTCCCTGACAACTGAAACAGCGTATAGATCGATTACTACCACTATGAGAGGTTTTCCCTATAACAGTCTTTCCTTTGTCAGTGGCAAAAGGCCGACTAGTGACTGGTGAACCATCAGCTGGCATGGTCCCCGAGGGCGTGGACCTTGTAGGAGCTACAGTTGGGCGCGGATCAACTTTACGTAGTATGATCGGCCTTTGATACCTCTCTAGATCTTGGGCAACTTGATAAACTTGCTCAAGGGTTGGAATCTGTCTCACAATAATTTCGCATTGTATGTCGTCCCAAAGTCTAGATCAGAATCTAGAAAATGTGACTTCTGGATCCTCATGAACACCACATCGCATAAGAAATTCATCGAACTTTGCAATGTATTCAGCGACAGTCTTATTGCCTTGAGTCAATCTCTGCCATTGATCTAATAGGTGATGCTGATAGGAGACGAGAACATATTTCTCTCTAAGTTTCGCTTTAAGCTTATCCCACAATCCAATAGGTTCTTGTCAACCGTATTTCAAGATTCGCTCAATATTATTTATGTAAAGCTTGGCTTGCATAGTGAGTTTCATCTTCGCGAATCTAACCTTTCGATTTTCCGATATGTCGTACCATTCATAATAATGGTCCATGTCCGCTTCCCAATCTAAGTAAGTCTTTGGGTCCAGACGACCGTCAAAGGTAGGGGTCTCTACTTTCACGCCACGCCAGTTATTTTCTTCTGGCTCACGTGTCTCTCGATCTTGATAACCCAGAGGGCTATACTCAGTTCTCCTAGGTCCATAATTTTGCCTAAGTAGTTCGATCTCACTTTCTTGATTATTTTAGCCCTCAAGTCAGTCTATCCTACCGTCTATACGATCTAATCTAGTTATAATCTCAGTTAATGCTCTTTGAAGTTCAGGATCCATACTACTAGTTGGTTTAGGGTCAAAAATGGAATATTCAAAACTAGAACGAGTGCGCAAGCAATAAAAATAAATATGATCTAATTCATGCAGATGCGAATATGCCCTAACCTGACCTAAAACTCCGATACCAAATTTGATGCGGGACGGATGAATGACGATGCAGTTTAGAGATCAGCAATTTTATAAAGCAGATTATTCACAAACTAATGCTAAAATATCAGAGAATAATTTTGTAATGACTGAGAAATTAATTAAACCTGCAAAATTGATTTCTGTTAAAATTTTAAATAAATTAGATCAAAGGTAATTGAAAAATTACCAATTCAGATTAAGGCGCAATCCGGTTTTCAACAAATTAGAAACGGAAAACAGGATTAAGGATCTCATAATATTTAACCAACAGTAATTTAAATTCACTCAATAATGAAAGGTCGCACAGGTGGAACAAGTTCGAGCAAATCACAAGCGAGCAGAAAAATTCAGATTATTCGACTTTACCAGGTTAAAGGCTTTGTTGAAATTCATACCTGAGTCAGAGAGTCCATAGACCACAATGTAATTTCCCCAAAATAGGGTTGTCAGCTTCGGGCGCACGGGTGCGGTCGCAGGCAGGCACGCGGGCGCGTGCAGCGCGCAGGCAGGTGCGTGGGCTCGGTCGGGCTTTGGTTGGCTCTGGCGAGCTCAGGCGTGCGCGATGGCGGGCGCGACCGTGCGGGCTGGCGCTTGCTCGAGGGCGCGGGTGTGCTTTGGACCGCGCGCAGGGTGGCCGACTGGGTGCGCATGGCGGTGTCGAGCGGAGCTGTGTGCTCAGTCAACGTAGTCGGGAGCATCGTTAGTGATGTGGATACGTAACGTCGCGATCACGTCGAACCGGAGTCGGCGAGCTGGATCCAAGAACGCAAACTAGAAGGTGGGGTGGGCGATGATGAGGTGAGGTGAGGTGAATGATGAGAGATGTAAGATAAATGGAATCGAACCTGGAGGGGAGGAGCTGGAGCGGGTGGAGTTTAGGGATTCTCGCCCAAAGGGAATCGAACCTGGAACCGGTCCGGTCCGGTTCTAACTGGTTCCGGATCCGGTCCGGAACCGGTTAGGTGGCCTTGGATCCGGTCCGAGTCCGGTCCGGATCCAAATAATTGGGTCGGGTCAGGTCAATCGGGTAAATTAATTAAAAAATATATTTATTTATATATTTTAAAAAAATTTATATATTTTGTAATATTTCTGACAAAACTAACATAAAAAAAATCTAAGAAATTTTATTAATATTACCGAAAATATTTACAAATATTTTACAAAAAAATTTATTCATCGTAATTACAAAGAATTCTTCTCGAGTATTCCTCCTCTTCTTCTGAACTATTATTCTTAAATTCGTCCACAAAATTATGTTGTTGATTTCGTGACTCAGCAGCAAACCAATCCTGTAGACATGTAAGCATGCAAAGGATTGCAGGAGACAAATTACTTTTGTAATCTCCAATTATTCTTCCTGTGGTGGAAAATGTCGATTCAAAAGCTACAGTTGAAGCTTGTGCTGCTAGTACATCTCGTGCCAAAGCAGATAAAACGGGATATTGCTTTGATGAGCTTTTCCACCATTCCAACAAGCTCATGTCATCATCAAATTTCTCCGCGAGATGTAAATAGAATTGCAACTCGTTCAAATTTGTTGGGGCTTGATTCTGTGTTGTCGATTGCTCTCCAACAGTTGTTTTTCCTTTATCTGTAGCAACAGATCTTTTTGCCGCCGCCGACCTAAGAACGTTGAAAATGCCGGGCTTTTTCTTTGTTATTGTTTGTATTTCCACATGTTCCACATTCCTGTTCGCAACTTGCTCACTGTAATAAAGAGAAAACAACTTTTGGAGAGTTGTAAAAACTGATGCTTTTTCGGCATCAGTATTACTCCCCAAGAAATCAGAATATTCCGCATAAAAAATTTCAATAGCTTCGGTTCCCTGACGAGGATCAAGAATAGCAGCTATTGAATATAAAAGTGGAATTTTTTCCCAATATTTTCTAAATTTTAATTCCATATCAACAACAAAAAATTTTAGAATTGGATCTGATCTAAACTCTAAAAATTTTTGAAACATTTGAAAAACATAAGGCAGAAAAATAGATGAAGTTGGATAATAACAACCTGAAAAATTTTCAGTAGACTCCTTAAAAATGGACAATAATTCAAAAACCTTTTTTAAAAAAATCCAATCATAAGAATGTAATTGAAGGTCATGATTAAGTGTATATGAATTGTAAAAAACAGTTAACAAATCTTCGTACGGTAAAAGTGATTCGAACATACGATGGAGTGAATTCCATCTAGTTTCTTAAGGTAATGGAAATTTTATACAATTTATTTTGGCACTTACACATACACGTTTCCATTCACGCCTAACATTTGAATTTAAACGAATCCATTTTGCAACATGCTTAAATTTATCGATAATTAAATGTTCGGAATTAAAAGCACTAGAAACACATAAATTAATTATATGACATGCACATCTAACATGAAAAAGAGAACCATGAAGAGGAAGCTTTAAAAATTGCTGTAAATAATTAACTGCAGAATTATTATTCGAGGCATTATCCAAAGTAATACTAAAAATTTTATCTTCTATACCAAAAATTTTACAAACATTGCAAATGTAAGAAAAAATGGTTGAACCCGTATGGGCCTCGTTTAATACATCTAAAGATAATATTCGTTTCTGCATTCCCCACTGTTCATCGATCCAATGACAAGTAACAACTAAATAACTCGCGCCACTAATACTAGTCCAAATATCGGATGTTAAACTAACCCTATAACTAATATTACTGAGGTGTTCGATAAGAGATTTTCTATATTCATCGTACATTGACATACAATCTTTTTTAAGTGTATGCCTAGAAATACGGGTATATTGAGGCTGTAAATATTGAACAATATATTCTAAAAATCCCTCTTTTTCACATATAGTAAATGATTGTTCGGTTCGTACTACAAATCGAACTAAACCTCGACGTGCTTTATCATTTCTAAAAACCCACGGCATCGATCCACTCTGTGGATTGAGTTGTGTTTGGGTTGGCTCTATAGTTGTAGGTTGACAAGTTTTTTCATCAAATTTATGAAATCTAACTAGGTGTTTCTTAAATGTACTAGTCCCACCACCGGTACCACCTTGTTTGTATGAATATTGATTTTTACAAATTTTGCAAATAGCAACATATTCAGGTCTCTCCAAATTGCTATTCGATTTAATTTGTAAATCAAAAAAATCACATACCTTACTGCGTTTCGTCCGAGACTTGTTAGAGATACTTGATGATTGCGTTGACGGGCCAGTGCCGCCGGTGCCAACATCTCCACTTGCCTCAGGATTATGTTCCGCAGATAGATCGAGATCAGGTTTTGAAGTTTCGTCAAAGTTCTCACCGAGTGTAGGAAGACGATCGAGTTGCGGAACATACTTTGGATCAACATTCCCTTGGCGACTTGAGGAAGAACCGCCAGAGAATCGACGTTGAGAAGCCATTAAAACGTGTTTGCAGATTTTTTTAACGAAGTAGAAGAACAGAAAAAATTGATGAAAATTGTACGAATTATCATAACAAAAATTATACTATTTATAGAAATTTCAATACAAGTTAAAAAGTCTAAAATGACCTTAAAACGGTCATTTTAGATTTTAAAACGGCCATTTGACCGTTTGCAAATTGCAACGGTCAAATGACCGTTCATTTAAATTTTTTTTTTTTTTTAATATTATCTGCAGCTGGCAGCAAATGCCAGCTGCAGATAATATTGGGGCGGGGGCAGCGCCCGCGCGGCGCATGCGCGGGCGCTGCCCCCCATATAAATTTTTTTTTTTAAAACCGGACCGGTTCCGGTTCAGCGAAACCGGTCCGGTTCCGAATCGGATAACCGGTTCTGGTTACACAGAACCAGTCTGGACCAGTTCTGCAGCCCGGAACCGGTTAGAACCGGTCCGGTTCAACCGGTTCTGGACCGAACCGGTTCTTACTGGACCGGTTTCGGTTCGGTTCCGAATTGAACCGGTCCAATAAGCATCCCTAGAAACAACTAATACAAAATAAATGCAAGAAATAAAATCATCCCAAAATAAAACATTCAATCAATCAGAATGAATGGGAGATTTTCAATCCATCAAGTCAGTAATCCGCAGCATCCATCTTTCCAATTCTGTCCTAATAGTCAATCGATCCAATTCGAAGCAGCGTAGCAAGATCTCGGCCGTCGACGGTAAATTCTGCCAGGAATGAATTGATGGTCGATCGTGGTGCCCCCACCAAATACCCAAGGGACTAAGTTAACTACAAAAAGGTGGGAAAATGTGATGATTCAGCATGCTATATCTCATTGCTGAAGTGTGAGAAGACATGAGTAAGATGAGAAAAAAAGATGCATAGTCAAGTCAATCATCTTATATCATATGTGAGGGAACTGACAATCCTGTTATGCTACAAGAGGTTACACTCAACTAGAAACGTCCCTAAATTCATAATAAGACATTTCTAGTTTTACAACACAAAGACTCACGTACGTACAAGCTAATTCATTCCTCAATATCATTATTTGAACACATTAGCTTATCTAATAATTCACCAGGAAAAACACTTCAAGAAAATCCTTATATGAAAGAGCTTAGAAAAAAATGCATCCTTAAGCCCTGTTTGGCAATAGGCTAAAAACCATGGCTAAAAACCCATGAACAAAATCTTAAATTTATTTTAAAAAAACTTAAAAAATTATTTTATATATCATCTCACACAAATTCCAACATTAAACAATCACTTTATTTCACATCCAACACAATTCTCAATAAATCAATCAACTTTATTTCACATCCTACACAATTTTTAATATAACCAACTTATTCACATCATACACATTTTTTAAAAATGACTAAAAATTCCAACCAAATCTTCTTTTTTTTCTTATTACCAAACAGAGCCTTAGTGCTGGCTTTACACCAACAACAACAAAGCCTTATACTTTAACTAGTTGAAATGATCAATGTGGATTTCACGGCAACACACTCCATGAGTGCAAATAATTGAAGAATATATGTAATGATGCCAAACTAAGTCATCCTTGTCATTTGCTTCCTTTCTTTAACATAAACTTGAATCTTCTCACATTTACACATAAGGAATCCATGGGTCAACAATAGACATGGTCATAGTACCTATATAGCAACCTTCTCTTTGTTTTATTCTTTAGTGCAAGCTTTAAGAAAACTAAATATGAGTTTGTGAAAAAAAACGGAAAGGAAAAAATATAGAAGTCAGAATCGATTTCAAAAAGAAATGAATAGGATGCTGGGCTAAAGGCATTAATGGATTATCCTCTTAAACATCTACAAGATCAACATCCATTAACCAAAATGAATCATAAAGATGCCAAAAAACTAAAAATAAATACACACATAGCTTGCACTGTCGTTTGGGAACTCTTGGCGTCAACCCACAATCAATAGAAAAGGAAATGGCCATTAGGATAAAGAACAGCTAATAAGCATAACGCTCATAGTGCCCAAGTAACATAATAATGCACAAACAACCTCATTTCCGTGGTATTCTGAATGATGATAAACAATTGGTCTTTCAGGTAGAAGAAATTCATCAATCATTTACCATATTTTACCAAACAAGTTCAAATGAACCAAAAAAAGAGCATTATTGACGCCATCAGTAGATAGATATGAAAGGAAATTCAGATCATATCATAATTGTTTGGCTGGATATTGAGAAACCTCAGTAAAAGATAGGTATGTTGATTTTTCTAGGATTAGTCATCAGTATCTCATATGGCCCTATCCATACTAGTTTATATCAACTCTATTGTGAAGCATATATCAATTGACACTTGTGAAAATTCTTTCTGACACTAACCTTCTGTAGGGCAAGGTTTTCCCAGTCTATTTCTTTAAAAAAGACATGTGCCTTGACCTGCAAAAAAATAAATACATTCAAAACCTTACTAGACCCATTGGAAGATCAGGTCTAGATGGCAGGCGAAGTGCAAAAGCAGCATCCAATTGGAAAACGTTAAAAGATATTTGAACAACCTCTGATGCTCCATTGGCACCAAGACGAATTTCTGGCTCTTGAATAAGTAACCTGCAAGCAATGAATTCTATCAAAATCATTGAAACATACTTTCGAAAAAAAGCAGCTCAGAAATAACCCAAGATTCTTAATGGAAGTTACCTTTATGCAAAGAATTACGAAAGAGGTTTTTTCAACAAAGATGTGAAATAGGAAACTTCTTAAAAACATCTATTTCCACTATCTAAACGGAACAAGTTGACTAGGAATTAGTTTGAAGAATTATGAAGTGCATGAATCTGTACAGAAGAGAGGATTCTGATTTGCACTAGACCCACTAAATCCACTGAAATTTGGGACTAGGATGACCATGATGACGCAACTTTTTTCCCAATCCGCTAGTTGCTTGAGTTAGAAAGCAATTAAAACAATATTGTAATATGTTGTGGACTGTAAGACGTTTGATGAATAGGTAAATAGGATACTATTTAAAGTTTGGTTGAGTAAAATGGTTGGAAAAAAAGAAACTAAAAGGCCAACTAAAGATTCAAGTCATCCTCATTTTTTATTAAGAATTTTTTAAGCAGCACTGAAAAGATAAAATACAATTTGGAAAGTCTGTTCTTTGTGATATAAATATAGCAAGAGTTCATTCACCATGAAATCATTTTGAATATACCCATTTATAACCAGCCCGTTCAGACATTCATCTCTCTTCTCACAACGATATGCTTTTAGGTCTATGACTGTATCATAATTATATACAACATCCTGATCCAAAATCAACTTTCCAATTTTCTCAATTGAAACAATAAAATTTAGAAAAAATCTATTTAGTAGACCATCAAAAAAAGCCACTAGTATTAACAGAAAAATCTCACAAACCTATCAATTAAATCTTTGGCCTCATGTGACATATCATCAGGAATTTGAGGCCATGGAATTTTCCTGTTTAATATGTTGTCAAAGATCATCTATTCAAAAAAAAAAACAAAAGTGATAATTAGTCCTTAAAATAAGTTACATTTACAAATAGACACCATAGCACACATGGAAAAACAATAATCGCAGCACAGTAGACAGAACATAGTCAAACATCTGGCGTTTGAGAGAGAGTATAAGAATCCACATAAAATAAGAGGCTTGGAAATGTAATATGTGGTGTGACTGCATGGATGAGCCATTTCGGTTTGATAGAAATTTTTTTTAAACTTCTTATCAAATAGGTAGCAGTGGAGACTTTCTAGCATGGCTGACTTCTTTTGCCGGTTGTCTTGGATCAAAATTCAAAATTCACTAATTGTCACAAACAACATAAACCCATGAAACCCACTCAAAGACCAGTAAACTTATCTATAATGGGAGCATTTCCCCGGCTAAGCATTAACATCCTAAGCATGCAAATACTCTTACTTGCACTAGTCCATGCAACCTGGTCCATCTTATATCCATGCCAACTCCCTTAATGTCAAATTTGCGTAGATGGACCAATATTTTACCCAAAAGTGGGACAAAATGGGAGGAGTAATTGGGGACCATCAGGACAACCTTTTCAAATCAATTGGCACTAAGCTCTACACTCAGCATAGCGGAAGCCATCGGAGCTCAAGAAGTGGTCAAAGCTACACATGAGTGGGCAGACAAAGTAGAAGGGATAAACTAGGGGGTGATTCGACATCACTATTGTTGATCTACACCGAGCAGTTAGAGAAGATCATCGAGACATTTTTTGTCGATATTTTTCATATCTTTTTGCTTTTATGGCAGTTAGAATTACACATGTATACAAAGTCATCAATAGTGCCCGCTAATTCCAGAGCTTTTTTTTTTATCTACAACGAGCAACTAGAAGAGATCATCGAGACGGATTTTTTGCTGACATCTTTTATATTTTTTGTGCCTTTAAGGCAGTCAAAATTACACATGTATACAGAGTCGCCAATAAAGCAGTATATTTTTGAGCTTATTTTTGCTATTTTGATGATGTAGAGCGGTAGAGGGTATGTGCCTTCCGCCCGATTTTGTGTCATTCTCAATGAGGACCACTCCTTTTGTACTTGATGCATCTAATTTTGGTTTAATAGTACTACAGGCTACAGCCGAATTTTATAGGTGGGACAAACCAAGATAAATTCCACAAAAAAAGACAAAAAAATTAAAAATAAAAAAATAAATAAGTCAATACATCTATACCAAATCTATCCCAATATGCAATCAGTATATGCCAACACACCATGCTTATTATCATAAACCAAAAAGAACCAATAGTTCACTGAATAAGTTAATGAAGAGAGGGAGGACAAAATATTAGCGGCCATAAGCACTATATTTGCAAGACATGTTAAGCCCATATAATTGGAAAGTGCAGATTGCAGTATGCTATGCCTCATATAACCTCTACTTCAAACAAAATAGTTATAAAGGCATTTAGTATTTAAGAACACTGAATTATATAGTTCTTCCTATGTCTTCATGGGAGAACAGTTAACTTCGTAGATCTGTTTTTAAATAAAACCTGGGTGACCACAAAAAATGTTGGGCAACATGACATCAGCAACTTTATAGGCGACAAATTTTCATGTATCAGCATCTTTACAAACAACCAGTTAATTGATATCATTCATTAGGAAACTGAAACTACTAACCATTCCTCCATATCATTCCTACGCCATAATGTAAAATTTACCTCGGGGAACCTAGCAGTGAAAGGTGGGATCCCTGTGATGAGTTCAAATAGGATAATTCCCACGGACCACCAATCTGCAGCGTAACCTGCAAAAGGAATATCCAAGAAATTAAATGAAAAATCTTAAAAGAAACATAGTAAAATTGAAATGTAGATTGTGTTAGACCGTGTCCTCTTCCAAGAAGAATTTCAGGTGCTAGATAATCAGGCGTCCCAACAGTAGAACTCTGGCTTTTATTTCCTTCTTTCTGGGAGGTTTCTGGGGAAATATGTTCATTCTCAGAATCCAACAGTGCAGAATCTGAAAATGAAGCTCCAGCCAAGTCCATAGCACTATTGATAAGGCCTATCTTTGACAGCCCAAAATCTGTAAGCTGTTTGTAGGCAGGTGTTAGCGTGCACTGTTTATTTTATACTGACAAACATGGTTTAGATGCACAAATGCACAGAGATTATATTATAAGTATATCCAACAGAGAGCCCAAAAATCAAGCAGTAACTCTCTGTCAAAGAATACTACTTCAGACGCACAAGTGTATATACACAAAAAGGGATCTATGAACTGGAAACTGCATTAGCAACGAAAACATTCTTTGTCAAAGAATACTACTACCGACCTTTATATGCCCATCATGAGCTATTAGTATGTTGTCAGGCTTTAAATCACGATGTATGATTCCCAGTGAGTGAAGATATTCCAAAGCGAGAACCTGATAAATAATATGACCAAAATGAAAGTGTTCAAATAAGTTATAGGTACTCCATGAACAAGAACTTGACAAATAATATCTCCCAGAAGCTGCTAATAAGTTTAAGGCATACCAGTTCAGCTATATAAGTGCGAGCGATATCTTCCTCCAAGCAACCAACTTTTTGAAGCAGGGAATACAAATCACCTCCATTGAGGTACTCCATAACCAAATAAAGGTTGTCTCTACAAGTAAATGAGTAGAAAAACCTTACCTGCAACATATTTTTTATGCAATGTGATTGGGAAAAGAAAATGATAGTTCTGATGGTCACAAACAGAAGACCGCAATGAAAATGACTGTACAAGAAAGAGGGTTATGATCCTATAAAGTATGGTGACTTGTAGAGGCCTGTGCATATAAATGCGAGGGGATATGAGTGACAACAATAAAAAGAGAAAGGAAAAGACCAAAAATGGCTTGGGATATGTCATTATACATGGCCATGACCCACTTGCACTCACAAAGAGTGTTGCTTTTAACCAAGTTGAGTAGTGAAGAGAAATCCATGTAGCTGGCCCCAAAATAGTTTTGGGTTAAGGCTTTCTTATTGTTGTAGATGGAATGAAAACAACTGTAACATGGAAACATTTTTATTAGATCTCAGGTCACTAAAATCAGAATTTATACTTCTAAGCTCTTTACTTAGGTCAGTCAGTTAACAACAATGTTAATAAGAATACTTAGTTTTCTATCCTTACATAATTTCCTTCTATATTCCTTTCTACATCTTAACTCTGCTTATGCAAGCTTTATTGGTTGTTTTTGCATAGACAGTTGCAAGCTTTGAGAAAGGAGGATTGCAGTATGCTGACAACAAACGAAACATTGGTCACTTATTGTGATGCATTTCTCCAATTCCTTTCTGCTTCTTAATCTTCTTTTCTCCTCCTCCTCCTCCAATTACTCTACTCTTTCTCAAGAAATGACTTTTTCATCAGTTTGAACTTATCTGAAGTAAATGTAATCAACTCAGTACCTATGTAGAAAAAATTTAATAAACTCAAGAAATCTGGACGAACGTAAAATACCCCTCGTACATTTAAAAAAAATGTAACTTAGATGAATACTTATTAGAATTTAGATGAAAGTTACCATTTGTTCAGCATGTAAAATTAATGCAATAACGACAAAGAACAAATAAATATTATTTTATTCGGAGTTAAAATTCTAAGCCTCAACGCAACATTCCTCGGCCAAGATATGAATAGCAATTATGGAGAAACAAAGCACACATTTTATGCCTCAACACTCCAATATTTGGGTGGAGGAGTTCAACATGGCAAGGAGGTGGATGTTAACACAAGTCAAGAAAGCGGGAAAAATGATGCAACAAACTAAATTAAAAGTCTCTCCAAAGCAAAATAAAAAATACAAGGAAAATATTATAACGGACGTGCACAAACTATGCTTCATACTCCAACAACTAAGTTACTCTGAAAGTTCAATGGATCAAGTTCAATATTTACCACAAAAGGATTTCTGACAGTGATCAAAATGTTACGCTCAGCCAATATACGCTCAATATCATTTTTTCGTATCATGTCCAACTTCTTAAGTACCTGGGTCAAACAAATCATTCACTTTTTTCATCAGCTTTTTATAAATAAGACATCCTACTTCTTACGTACCTTGAAAGAAAAATAACACGTCTTTTCACCAACTTTCATGTACAAAAAGACTTGGATTTACAAGGACTATGTTGGGCCAAAAGAATGAAAAAAAAAATATACCACATTGCTAAATGCAAATATCTTACTAAAATATTCCTAGAAATGCATTACCAACTTATGAAACAGGCAATCAATGCTTGTAATATGTGTTCCATATTTAAGACTGACAGGAATTCTTACAGAAAGTTATATATAAAGCAAATTGCATTGCACATTCATATACATAATGTTACCTTTGGACATTAACAACAGCTAGATGATGGGCGTAGAAGAAAAAACAATGAGAGTACATCTTAAAAGGGAGATTTACATACATGCCATAATAAATACGTCAAATGACAAACTAAACATTCAAATCTTCATATTTACCAATATGCCACAAACAAGTCATAAATAGCACAAATTTTCCACTTGGTTAGTTGCCGGCAGAATATTCTGGAAATACTATTGATAGGTCACTGTCAGTTTTAATAATAATGTCCCAATACACAAACTTGCCTAAACCCACTCCCAAAGATGATCCCCTCAGACTTTTGCCATGATCAAGTTGAAAGATATGGCCATGCAAATTTGAGGAGTTCATCTCACTAACTCTTCAATCCCATGATCAAGTTGAATGATTGAATGAAGAAAATTGTAGGTGGGGAGTTGTTTTTTTTTTTTCCGAATAAGGCACCATTTCTTCTTCATACTTAGTTGATCCTCTGTGCAGGGCTTCATCTCTACTTCCAACATCGTGACCACCTCCCTCAACTCCCATTGTCTTTCCTCTATCTCTCTCCTCCATCCTCCAGCGTTACAAAACTTTTATCTCAATAATTGCCAAGTATACAGTTGAATAAGGAATGGTGCCCGATCTTTTTATGGTTATAGGCTAGATGAAATCAATCACTTAGATTGATTCATAGAGAAGTAATGGCAAGTAAATGTGATGGCAAAATTGTGCTGCTTATAACTTGTTAACAAGTCAACTATAAATGACAGCTTCAACACTGGTTCCCAAACAGTTCTTGTAGACGTGTGATAATATAAAAAAGTACAACATATAGACAAGACAGTAGGATGAACTCATTTTAAAAGCCAAACTTGAAAATTTCGTCATCTTTAGAAACTTTTGTTACCATAACTATATATGTACTCACACATGTTTATGTAAAAGTAAAACTGAAAATCCCACCTCTAAGACACTCGGAGTCACAGTCCAGAGACTTATAGAGGAAGGACAACAGGAAATAAGTGAGTACCCAAAAACACATGCCAGAGCTGTCACCAGAAATTAAGAACGATGGCAAATTTCAAAGTAAAATCTCCCAAAACATCATGATTCTCAGCTTGAATATTGACCACAGATTTAACAACTTCAATAAACACCCTTACTTGATGGACATCGACAAGATATCTAAAACTACAATCACCAACATAAAGTATGAATAGGATTAACGACAACAAAATTTTTTTGCATTGGCAAGTTATGGGCTTGATGTAACATTTTGCATAACAAAAATTGATAATAAGCATTACCTTTATTGCAAATAAATCACCTGTCCTTCGTTTCCTTGCAAGGAAGACTTTGCCAAAAGCCCCTCTGCTGATAGGTTTAATAATCTCAAAGTCATCGATTCCAATTCTCTCCTTATGTATGAGATGTAAAGGAGGTGAACTTTTACTTTGTGATGCCCTTCCAGAAAAAAATTCTCTTGATTTCATTTGAACTGAACTTTTTAATCTGTTAAAGTTCCCTAATTCCATAGCAAGCAGATATTTCTCCCTAAGAATTCATGACATATCATCAAGAAGCAGAAAAATTTACAAAGCTCCTGAAGCAGACAGCACAAATGTTCTAGCTTCAAAATATAGCAAAGGAAGAAGCTAAAAAGGATCACTTACTTCAACAATCTCTTGATGCGCCTTCCAAATGTGTCTATAACTAGAGCCTTAGGCTGGTTGTACAGAATGTCAAGTATATCTTCCCAGCACATATCAAGCTTCTCAAATATGTCTTCACTAGTAAGGTCAATTCCTGCAACTCTACGAGCTACCTCAACCAGTTCATTCATCTGGGAGAAACAAAATATTATAATAAGCATTGAACTCCATTGCAACTTTCTCTTTCTAAATGACATGTCATAAACAGTGAGAGATGGTCAATATTTCCCTTCGATATGCCCACTTAGAAGAGAAAAATATTTGCACAAGGATGAATCTAGTCATAAAGATAGTTACTAACATGGTTGCATGGATGTGAAATATCCATTTCAAACATAAACAACAATCTTTATCTGGAAAAAAAAAACACATGTACCCATCCATTTAAAGAGTATAGGAATGAAACTGCTCATTACAAATCCTTATCTTGTAAACAAGAACAAAAATCTCATCAATATGGGAACAAGCATCCACCTGCATCACTAAAGAGCTACTGGGCATACGTACAGAATACATCACATCATACCTAGTCAAATCCTAGTTATCATTCTGCTTGCCTTGAATCATGCCTAGAAAATCCTACTGAGCAAAACAATTTGATGAGGTGCTAGTAAACATTAGTTTTCCTTTCGAAGACTATATGGTTAAAGGCACTGAGATGAGGTGCTAGTAAACATTCCACTGTTTAAAACAATGCATAAAGGGGAAAACATCTAATAGCAGAATGACCTATGCCGTCTTAATCCCTCTCTTAAACAGTAGCAGACTAGCAGGATAATTGAGTCCAAACGTATTCCACCTTTCTACATAATTTAAGGGAGCAGAGAAAAATTATTTGGCATTCAGAAGGACTTTTGGAGGATAAAGCTTAAAACGATTAAATTAATCACTGCCATTTAGCAGCCTGGTTGCGTTTGACCTGAGTTAAATTTAACACAAACTTTTAGTCAAGCCTTACAAAAAAAGTAGAATAAAGTTGGACAACAGAAAATAGAAAAAATTACTAAAAAGGTGATGTTGTTAAGTTAATATTAGCCCAGTTATAAATCTGCGCTACGCCCCCAACTACCGTTCTCTCTTTGCAAATATCAATATCAAATTCAAGGCAATAAAATTCAAAGCAGAGATTCATAAATTACATATATTATTTCGCACAACCAGAAAACACCAAGTCAAGTTGCCAAGTGCCAGTTGTGCAATTCCTTTATCCTTCAAAAGTAGAACAAAATTTCAAGTTGCCTAACAATATGTTAGTTGGACCTTTCAATCAAAGCTTCAAGAAATGGAACCAACGCAATAACTGATAATTAAGGTGTGGGACCAATATCTACGACAAATCTTAGCTGCACACCTATTTTTTTTTGTAAAATACTATATTAGTGCACATCCAATTAGGTTGTTTTTTTTACTATTAAATTAGATCACCAAAAAAAAGCCTGCGACACATGAAATATTTCAAATACCAAAAACGTCCAAAACTCATACTTGATGTCAAGCATAGGCCACATGTGCATCTTAACAATTACCAAAACATATACCATCAATGACTGCACAACTAGCCATATCTGATGTTTGCCATACTTTTTTGATAAAACGACGACTTAGTGCTATCACAGCATCCAATAATCAAGATAATAACAGTTAGGATAAACAGAATTGAGAAAATAATACACATGTACAAATAAACAAGGAAATGCACAAAGGATAACTGAAACAAATGAAAATTCTTCCACATCATTTTTATGAAGAGAAATAAAAAAGGGAGCAATAAAAGGGAAAAAAACTGCTCAAAATTCAATAAGGAAATTCTTTGAATAATAAATCATTGATGTTCAGATATAAGAAAAAGTTGCAGGAGGTTTTGACATTGTGGTCATGAGATCAAAACTAGGATACTTCAAATCACCAATTATCCTAACTCACTGAATTCAATCACCAAACAAACTCACCACAGGGATGGCACAAGACCCAACTACTGCTCATCATCAACACACTAATGAAGAGTTCGTGGGATGACCGAAGCCTGACAACCATGTGTCAAACTAGGAACAGTAGATCCTAGTAGAATTTTTAAGCTAAGCATAAAAGACCTTGATGAATGGAGAGTTCTGCCAGGACAATTGGTGGGGACACCACGATCGACCGTCGATTCATTCCTGGCAGAGTTTACCGTCGACGGCCGAGATCTAGCCATGTTGCTTCGATCTGCATTGATTGACTATTAGGACAGATCGGGAAAGATGGATGCTGCGGATCGCTGACTCGATGAATTGAAAATCTCCTATTCATTCTGATTAATTGGAGATTCCATTTTGGGATGATTTTTATTTCTCGCATTTATTTTGTATTAGTTGTTTCTATTTCGGTGATCATTATTTTAGGCATGTTATCTAGTATTTTCTCGTTTGTGTGAAGAATTTATTACATTATATATTTTTCTTTATTGAGTCAGTCTGTATGGAGGCCTATATAAACGCCTCTCTGTTACTCTTATTTCCTAAATGCTGAATAAATTTGATTTGTGTTTCCCTTGGGATTATTTGATTCTAGAATGAATCGATATCCTGGATAGGAAAAAGCTTGGGCCTTGGGTGAGAATCCCTAAACTCCACCCGCTCCAGCTCCTCCCCTCCGGGTTCGATTCCATTCATCTCGCACCTCCAGCATTCACCTCGACTTCTCTTACAGTTCCGTCAGACGCGCCTGCTCTCCGACCGCGTACATCCCAGCACCCCCTGCGCGTGCCCCAGCTCCACCTGTGCGCGCGACGATCCTGCAGCGTGCTCTTGTGCGTTTGTGTCTCGCCCGCGCGCGACTGCGCCTCGTCCGACTGCGCCGCCCTGTGCTCGCCCGCACGCGCCTGCGCCCGACTAGCAATCGCAGCCCGCGCGCGACTGCGCCCTACCTGCGCTCGCCCGCACTCGCGCCCTTGTTGCGCGCGCGCCCCCGATTGCGTGAGCCCGCGCCCCTGCTCCGCCGTCGTCGGCGCCCCAACTCCGCGTCCCTTTCGCGCGTTCCCGCACCACTGTTCCGCGCGTTCCCGCGCCACTGTTCCGCGCGTTCCCGCGCCACTGTTCTGCGCGCGCCCACGCCACTGTTCCGCGCGCGCCCACGCCACTGTTCCGCGCGCGCACCCCCCTGCTCCGTCGTCGCCCGCTTCCCTGTCGTGCGCGACGAATCACAGCCCGAGCCCTAATATTTTGGGAAAATTATATCGTGGTCCCTGGACTCTCTAATTCAGGTACAAATTTTAACGAAACCTTTAATCTGGTAAGATCGAATAATCTGGATTTTTCTACTCGCTTGTGAGTTGCTCGAACTTGTTTCGCCTGTGCGACCTTTCATTATTGAGTGATTTTCAATTACTGTTGGTTAAATATTGTGAGATCCCTAATCCTGTTCCCCGTTTCTGACTTGTCGAAAACCAAATTGTGCCCTAGTCTGAAATTGGTAATTTTTCAATTACCTTCGATCTAATTTATTTAAAATTTTGAAAAGAATCGGTTTTGCGGGCTTAATTAATTTCTCAGTCATTACAAAATTATTCTATAATATTTAGCATTAGTTTGTGAATAATCTGCTTTGTAATATTGTTGATCTCTAAACTATTCATCTGTCCCGCATCAGCAATACACGGAAGGAATCCCGAAGAAACATCAGAATGGCATCCAAGGAACTTCTGCAACCAAATATCTTCAAGCCACAAACCAATCCAAACCCGTCCTCCTTCGTGAGCATCCTCAAGGCTCGCCACAAGGGCCTTCGACCGTCGTCTTGCAAGGTACCTGAATTATGTACAGTCAATTGTGCGAAGACAAGACACATACCCCAGATTGACGTTAAAGATCCTTTTACTGGAGTGAGCACATCACCACATACGCTACTCCACTCAACAAAATTAAAAAACAAAAAAGCAAGATGGTTCCTTTCACGTACACAAGGAAAAGGTGCAACAAGAACAAAAGGATAATTCGCTAACCAAACACTACCATACTATTTCAACACTAACAAAGCAACACAACAACACTGGAGGCTTAACCAATCGTGTGGACCAGCTCCAGAGACCAAAAACGATGATGAAAATGCTCTGAAGTTTCAAATCGGTAATGGTGGCACTAACTCCAAAATGGAAAAAAAAACGAGACAAGGGAAAGAATCAGCCAATAACCTTTATTTTATAGGAACTCAAGAGGAGTTCAATAGGTCGTACACGTCAGCCACTGCCGCATTTGTGGGGACCAAAGAAAACCATTTAAAGTTGAATTAAGGATTGACCTTCCCTCATTTAATAGGTCAATTAAAGCCAAGAAGCTAGATACCTTTTCTGACCAGATTACGACCCACTTCTCCATCAATGGTCATGACACCTATCATATGCCCATCTAAATAGTTCTATCTCGTTGGATACATAAGACCTACTTCTCCATCATATGCCCATCTAAAGATGATTTGCCATGCTCTGACATGGTGGAGTGCCAACCTGCATACAAAGCATTCAAGAAGCTTTTGGGAGAAGGATTTTACATCATCGAATACATAATCAAAAGGTGAAAGAAGTGGCAAAGATAGCGTCGAAGACAAGGCCAGTATGTTTATGCAAATGAATTGAGGTGCTAGAGACTAGTTCTTGAAGTTGCATCCAACAATGCCACAACTCTCTTGAAGCTCACTGTTGGCCTACATAGTAGCATAGCACTGATTTGAAGCAATTCCCAGCTACGGATTTTAGCCGGGCCATAACTTTGTTGTCATGATTGAGCAGAAAAATAGAGCTTGGATAGAGCACAATTCGAAGTTTGCAACGATAGATCCCCGACCAAAGTTGAACCCCAAGGAGAAGCCAAAGTCTAGAAGAGTCCGTCCAACCGTGGATGAGCATTTACTTTTACATTTACCTTTAATGAGGGTTAAAGGAGTAAAAAACCTTCTTTAGGGGTGAAATAAGTAATTCTCCCAAAAAACAATAAAGTTTATATTGTAAGCCCAGCAATGTAGTTGAGAATGTTGGAAGAAAAAACCAAAACTCTTTCTACAGAAGTACAAGAAAGTAGTGAATGAAGGCAAGCGAACGACCACTACCATAAACCAAGGAGATCTATTCAAGCTATCAACAGTGATGGCGAAGAAAAGCGAATGACCGCCATCAACGTTGATCATCTGAAGCCCTCTAAGAATTGCTTGCTAGATGAAAAGGCTGACGAAATACAATCATCTATTGATAATACAAAAATAGGACAAGAAATGATGCTTAAGGACTACATCCTTGAATACAAAAAGAAGATAATCTGACACAAGCTTAAAGAGTCCATATGCATAAAGAGAAAGGGCTAGAAGTGTCTTTGACTAAATAGTTCACCTTGGAGAAAGCTAGTTTTGACTTTCAAAATTTAATGGGATCCATAGGAGACAAACTTCTTCAAATGGAGGCACATGATCAAGTAATCAAACTAGGGTACTACAAATCCACCAAGTATCCTAACTTCAACCGAATCCTGCATCGAATGAAGACCACCCATGAGAATGACACAAGACAAAATTACAAGGGATCAAGACATCAAACGAAGAATTCTGCAGAGTAGAACGAGGAAGGAATCTCAAAGAGCATGCATCAAAGGAACTTCCACAAGCAAAGACCCTCAAGCCACAAATGAATTCATACCAATTATTGATCGTAAGCATCCTAAGACTTGCCAAAAGGACCATAGGCATCCTCCTGCAAAGTATCTTACCACTTGTACTCAACTGTCCAAAGACTGTTTGCTCAAACTGAAGACCAATATAGGACAAAATGGCACATAACTCCCCAAAAGGTCATTAGAAATTCTCTTACTAGATAAGCCATAGTACCACAGGCATTGCCCCACACAGCCAAATTATAGGGAAACATGACGCCTTTATCGTACAAGGAGAATAGGTAATGAGGACAAATAAATAATTCGGCTTCATTCAGGTAATCCAGCAACCACCCACTTATATCTTCTCCTACTTAGAAATAATAAACACTTGTAAATGTGTGTGATAGAGAATTGCAAGTTAACACAAAAAGAATAAAAGTAAGAACTAAGTTCTAAGGACAATTTTCTCTCCTCTCATAGCTCTCCTTCCTTTTTCATTTAGCTTCTGCTTAGCTTCTATGGATAACCACAAGAAAAACACCCCCAAATTCATGCAACATGGGAAATCCTTGTCTAGAACTTATCAAGGAGAAA
The DNA here is from genome assembly GCA_002786265.1 of Apostasia shenzhenica. NCBI lineage: Eukaryota > Viridiplantae > Streptophyta > Magnoliopsida > Asparagales > Orchidaceae > Apostasia > Apostasia shenzhenica. The sequence goes on along the minus strand of KZ451943.1, from coordinate 1,408,733 downwards.
GCATGATGATAACACATCACATTCACTTAAATAGTATAGTCAAAAGGATACCAACCAACATGACTATGGCAAGTAACATCATCCTATATTAGTTTATTTACTCATACAATAGGGGTAGTATTGCTATTAGATACCAACCCAACAATGGCTATGGTAACATCGTCTTATATTGGTTTTTCAACAGAGACAACATGGGTAGTATAGATATTAGATACCAACTAAAGAATATTAATTGTTACGGAGTATAAAAACTTGCAGGAATTTGCTCAAAAGGTTTTGCAAACAAAATGTATCAGGCCAATAGAAGCCACAACAGGTGAATTCTTATAATTTTCAAACAATGTTTTTAGGCATGCATGTTGGCAGTCTGCTAGAAGTTTATCATGAATCAACAATAAAGTTCAAGAAATCACCGAAAAAAATGAAAACTACTTTGATATTTGCATGATGCAAATACTTCAATTTTGAGGGCAAAAAAAATATTCTTGTGATAGAGTGGACAGTGGACTGTAAAAGTATTGTGCCATGTTTAGCAAACATTCACAACCCATGAAATCTACAAGACAATGAAAAATAACCTGATTGACATCCACAGGTTCAGTGGAATTGTTATGGTCTAACAAAAACAAGTCAATGTGGCTAGATCGAGGGGTAGCATTAGAGGAAGCTGGGGTAATGCTACCATTAGATGAAGCTGATAAACAAGACCCTAACTTCAAAGCAAGAAGGTTCTTCCAATGACCGGATGCCGGAGTTAGAGGATCATCTATACACGCCGTATCCATCTCATGGATATCATCAAACATCCAATCAGTAACCTTTTGATGTAAATCTTGTGCTTTAGGTGAATAGCTCTCTATTCCTTGAACAGAAATAGTGCTTTGTAATCTGGAAATGTCAGGGCTGCTGCATGATGCATGAGAACTTCGATTGTATGAATCCACAAGCTGTTCCAAAATCTCTGCAATATTAAGTAACCGTTCATCCACATCAAAGCCTTCAAGATCACACTTATCAGCAAAGGCACAAATATAAGAATGGGATTCTAGCTGAGAAGTTGGAACCTTCTCCTCACATATTCTGCAGATTACCAAATCAAGAACTTCAGAGCATACACTTTCCTGAAGGAAATCTGAACCACAGATACCAAGTAGATTTTCATTGATACTGTTATAAGTTCTATGATAGCTTGGAAAAGCATCCCCATTATTACAGGATAAAGGCTCCACATTTTCAGAAGTTGATACATTGGCATTGGAGTGTCTTCTGTGGTTATTTATTAATGTGGCAGACATCTGAAACGAACAAAACAGGAATGTGACAAGCTGCATTGAGTACTTCAAGATGAAAAAAGATAAAATATAGGGAAAAAAAGAGGAGGATCTCCTATGTGACTGCTGTATTTACCTTGTTATAATCCTCTCCATATTTACAGGAACAACCCTTCTCCACAACATTGCTAACATCAAAATCAGCATTCTCAATCCTGATAGCAGATTTCTTATCAAATGCAGGAACACTCTCAAGGCACTGCTTAAATCTGCTAAAAGATTCCTCATTTATTGGATCACTCTCTTTCTGAAACTGCAGTATCCTTGTACAGCGTGTTAAGATGAAAAGAATGCGCGTTAAGAGTTGCTTCAACAATCCTGCTTTTGATTGCTGCCGCCTCTCAGCAAGCTCCTGAACAATACCCTCACAGCAATTGCGGAAAATAGAAGGTTTCATCTCCATGCACTTCTTAGAGAGGTAAATTAAGTACTCAGCTGTTTCTTCCTCACCTGATAAAGTGCCTTTTTCAAGAACATTAGCAACCTCTGCTGAAAAAGAAGCCAACTCTACATTCACCACTTCTTTTGCTGCCTCAAACTTTGAATGAAATGAACCCAGAAGCTCCTGAATTTCAACCCAAGTCAAACTTAGCTGTGCATCATATGTTTTTCTTATAATATGAAATCAGAAAAAACGCACGGGCGTGCGTTCGAGGTGAAAACAATTATAACTGGATGCCCAAAGAGTGAAGAAGCACATGTACTAAACTAAATATAATATTTCAAGAAACAAGTTGGCAAATCGTAAATGTTATTTAAGATATACTCATTAGAAAAACAAGTACCTTTAAGTCACTATAACTGCGAGCCCTCGGTCCCGTACAGTGTAAACCACCTCTAGGCCCCAATTCATGCGAAAAGCTTTTCTGCGCATAGGTTTTTTTAATAAAGCTACTATCTTGCAACAACTGCTTTCTGTCCATTTCTTTGAAATCAGGAGAATGATAGGACCTCTTCGCCTGTAAAATGTGTTAAACATTGGAGAAAGTAAATGACAACAATAACGACACAGTTTGAAACCAATCAAACCTCATTACTAGAGGGATTTCTGCTTAAATCTTTATTAGAATCCTTTGATGCAAGATAGGAAGTAAACCAACGGGAAATCTTTCTCCCTTTACGAAATCCTACATGAACAATAAGGGAAATAATCAACTTGTTGAGCTAATAAGCCAAAATATCCCGAATAGGTGACGAAATATGGCACCCTATAATGCATTGCAAAGACAACGAACATACATATGGTAATTAACCAAATATCAAATCAATGAGACGCTGCAGTAGAGTTTAAACAACATAATATAAGCTAAAACCAAAGGTGATACTTTTTTTGATAGAAACCAAAAGCGATACTTCACTAGCCAAGATAAACTAATGTAGATGACCTCAAAAATGTTAACAATGAAATTAGAGTTTAATTGTAGAATTTATCCATCAAAAGGACTTGCCATTCTTTATGGAAACAAGGTCATATGTCCCTAAAATTCATGACGCCAGCGCTGAGACCGCTATATTTACTGGAATAACAATGAAACGAGAAAACATGATATGTATGAACCCCTCATAACCAACTATTGTTCGCTAAGAATCATGAACAGTGCTAGAAATCGTCTCCGACGTCCTTAATTCATGTTATAGACTTATAGCTATAAAAAAACGACATAACAAGTGGGAGTCATATTAACGGCGCAAATCAACGGCAACGCAACACAGACTGAAAATCCTGCAAATTTCTTTAAAACCTATTCACGAGGCATATCAGAATGACGCATTAAACCCATAGAAAACAAGAAGAACAGAGAAAACCTTTCCGGCTGCCGGACCTCCGGCCCCCATCGCCAAAACTTTTGCCTCGTGGACCCGGAGGCCGGTGTTCGTTCACCATGCCACCTAGAACCCCAGATTCGGCCGGCGAATCATCCCCTCCGGAGCTGGACGGCTCCTCGGAGGGGTTCCGGCGGGTTTTGATCCTGTTCAGACCGGACGGGATATCAATCCTCTCAGCCTCCGCCATATCCCCGCCGGAACACTAATCCGCCGGCCGCCGACCTCTAATCCCCTATCCCCCTCTCCGATTGCCTACTCAGATGAGAATCCCCCCCAATGCCAGATTTGATGCCCTCCATCGGTCCCGACAGGACGGCTCGGAAACAAAACCCTAGAAGAAGAGCCACATCATAAACTTGGAAGCCTGTGAAATTATGCCACGTTTCATTGGTGGCCCCACACCACTAACAATGCAAACGACGCTGATTAAGCACCTCTGTTAACTGCATCAGATTAAAAATATAATTTAGGGGCCCACACCACTGACGATATTTGTTTAATTTGACATAAAAAATTTACGAACATCAAAATATATAATATAAATTCATAATAATTATTATATATTTCACTGAGACCTAGTTAGTTTTAAAAAAATTTCAATCAATTCCAACATAATTTTTTTCATTAATTCATCAAAAAAATAAATTAAATTAAAATAAATATTTTTTAGTTTCAATTTTACCCCTCGCGCGCAGTGCGTCCTCGCACGGGTCGCCTGCGCGCTGTCTCGAGAGCTAGCGGCCGTCCGCGCGCGAGTCGGCGCCGTCCGCGCACGAGTCGGCGCAGGGCGCGAGCCCAGGGCATCCATGCACTAGTGTCCGCACGGGGGCGACCTACGCGCAGCCTCGTGCTCCGGCGTCCGCGCCTAGGTGGCCGCAACGCACCGCCTCATGGGTAAGGCATTTGCAGCCTCACGCACATGGCTTCACGAACATAATGACGTATTTTAAAAATTAATAAATTAAGAAAAAATATTTTTGTTATTTTTACAATACATAACAGATTCTGTCATAAAGGGACCACAATATCTGATGTAATATTTTTTGTAGACTTAAATGATATATTTTAAGATTTATAGACTTTTGTAATTAAGTAAGTAAATCTCAGGAGTCTAAGTGATTACACGTGTAATTTATTTAAAACACCACGTCAAAACTGGAGAGAGAAGAAAATCTAGAGAGAGAAAAAATGAGGACGCTGGACGCCCATGTTCTCTGGACAAAAATTTTTAAAAACAAAAATTTAGAAATAAATATTATTAATTAAATAAAAATAATAATTATTAAAATAAATAATTTTAATAAATTTGTCAATTTGTAAGCAGATCAGTTTTGAGTTTGCCATAAACGGGTATTCCAGCTGGATTTTCAATTTAATGTAAGTGTTGCTAACATGCTATATATTTATATATTTATGCTTATATATATATAATTAAATTTATATATTTCAAAAATTATAATATTATTAAATAAATTTAGTCTTTTAATAATAAAATATAATTTAAATTTTATTGATATTATATATTTAATGTACAATTACACATATATCATTATAATCAAGCTATTTTATATATTTTATATTTATATATTAGTTATTAAAATTATACAAAAATTATAATATTTATTATGTATGTACTATAATTTTTATACAATTTTAGTACCATGTTATTAAAATTTTAAATATCAAATATATAAAATAATTTATTTTAAGTAACATGTATATAATTATTCATATATTTAAATACAAATTTTATTTTTATTTGATTTTAATTTTACTCTTATTTAATATAAATTTAATTATTGTGTAAACATATATAAATATATAGCATCTTAAGAACACTACATTAAACTTAAAATCTAGTTCTGAAATAGCAATCTCCAAACTCATCTGCTTACAAATTGGCAATTCTACTAAAAATGTTCATTTTAATAATATTTATTTTTTATTTAATTTTGTCCAGAGAAAATGGGTGTCCAGCGTCCATTTTTTTCTCTTTCAACCTTTTCCTTCTCTCTCTAGCTTGAGCTAGTGCTTTGGGCAGTATTTTGTTTGATATTATATTATGTTATTTATATATCATAATATTTAAATATTAATTTTTATTAATTATTTTTATAATTTGTATATTATATTTTTATATAATATAATATAATATTGAAGCAAACGAAAATTATATTTTGAGATAATTACATTCAGGTACTTGAGTTTAAACTTAATAAAATACAAGTTCATATTTTTTAAATTATAACATCACAGTTCTGAGTCTTAATAAATTATCAAATGAGTCATTTTGTTATTTTTTATTATTAAAAATTTTTAAAATTATTATTTTATTCGTCCTTTATCTCTCTCCTCCTCCCGATCCTCGGCATGCTGGTCGCGCAGCCGCGGGCGCTTGCCGGAGGTCGTGCACCGACGACGTGCGCGACCCACCGACAGCCGCGCTGGGAGATCAGGAGGAGAGAGAGGCCCCCTTCTCTCCTCTCGATCTCTGCGACCCGCCAGCTACGACACGACGGCCGGTGGGTCCCGCCCTCTCTCTCCTCTAGATCTCTGAGACCCGCCGGCTGCCGCACGGCAGGCGGCCGTGCGGCCTCGCGCGTGCGCGATGGTCGGGAGGAGTGGGAGAGAAAGGAGAGGTAAAATGGTAATTTTAAAAAAATTTAATAATAAAAAAAATAATAAAATAACCTATTTGATAATTTATTAAGACTCGGCGGCTTTGATGTTATAATTTAAAAAATATAGATATGTGTGTTTTTAAGTGTTAAATGCAAGGACCAAAGTGTAATTATCCTTTGTATTTTTAATCTGAACGGAGTTAACAGAGGCGCAACCAGCGCTGTTTGCGCCGTTAGCTGTGTGCGGCCACCCATGAAATATGGCATAATTTCACTGCCTTCTAAATTTTTGAGGTGGCACGTGCGAAAGGAATTTTCCACATTTATTTATCTAAAAAAATGGAGAGGAATTTGGGATGACGTCAAATAGATAATTGTCGGAGCTGGAGATAACACGTGTCAGTTTTTTTTTTCATATTGCTACACGTGTGAGTTCGTACTGATTATTTATTATAATCAATAGCAATATTTATGCGGCACTGTTATTATATAAAAATTTTAATTGAATTTAAAATTTAAAATCATTTATATGAAATATAAAGCGTTTCTCCTGGTTATAATTTCATCTCTCTTTTATAGAATTATTGCTGATTTATTATAACAGACAACAGCTATTACAATCCATGGATTATGTTCATTTTTTTCAATAAATTTTTCACAATAACTATTTAAAATTAAATGTAAATATTACTGCAAAATAAATGATTTATAGCGAACTTTTGAATAGCTAGAGCTCTTAAATAATACGGCAGAAAATAAATAAAGAAAATACTACTATATCTTCTGTAAAACAACTTTCATTAGAAAAAAATGCATAAAATTTAGAGAGAATTACATACATACCCCTTAAATCATCTTGAATTATATATTAAACTCCTTATTTTTAAATTTTACAATTTAACCCCCCAAATCATCCAAAAATAACATATTTAAGTCTTTCTCAAGATTTTCAAAATATGTTTTTTGCTGATTTATAATTATTTGGATGTTTATTACTAATAATATGTATATACAAATATTATAAATATATTTACAAATACATGTATTCTAATAGTTTTTATTTTTGGATAATTTAGGGGATTAAATTGTAAAATTTAAAAATGAGGAGTTTAATATATAATTCAAAATGATTTAAGAAGTATGTATGTAAATGCCCCTAAAATTTAATAATAAAATAATAATAAGAGATAAAATACTTAACCGAGAAATAAATCAAAATACAAAATACAACATAATATTATATTTATGTAAGACTAGAGGGAATTAAAAAAAAATGGAAACCCAAATTATTTCAACTCCAATCAAGATATTAGCATTTAGTTATATATTCCAAAAGATAAAAGCATTTGGCGTCATTGGTTTAAACCTCATTTGCTTCAGGCTAAAAAAATGAAATTTTATTTTATTATTACTTTAAATTCATCATAAAATTTAATAATTTGCACAGCAATGAGGCCAAATGTTATGTTCCATTCATTGAGAGGAAGCCAACGCAGGAAGACCGACCATTAAAGAGATTATAAAGCATGTAGAGAGCTTCTCCCCAAACTTCTGTTCATTTAAAATCAAGAATTTGCTGAAACTAAAGACAATTTCATGATCAACAACAACAACAACAACAACCAAGCCTTAATCCCACTAGGTGGGGTCGACTACATGAATCCTTTGTTTCCATTGCGCTCTATCAGTTACTAAATTCTTATCTAAGTTTAAGTAACTAAGATCACTCCTTATAATTTCTTGCCATGTCTTCTTTGGTCTCCCTCTTCCTCTTTGTACATGGGCAAAATCCAGTAACTCAATTTTTCTAACTGGAGCTTCAATTGGCCTGCGATTTAGATGTCCAAACCATCGAAGCCGACTTTCTCTAAGTTTATCCTCAATTGGTGCAACACCAACTTTCTTTCGGATATACTCATTTCTCATTCTATCCTTTCATGTATATCCACACATCCACCTTAACATCCTCATTTCTGCAACATTTATTTTGTTTGTATGTTTCTTCTTTGCAGGCCAGCATTCAGCACCATATATCATCGCTGGTCTTACTACAATTTTATAAAATTTACCCTTAATTTTGGATGAGATTTTTCTATCGCATAAAAAAAGACAATTTCATGATCAATAAAAAAAAAACTGTTTAGCAGCTGCCAGAACTTGCTCCACTTCAGAAGCAATTTTCTCGAACGAAAATGCGATTGGAACATTACTATCAATCTCAACAGCAGCTTTCGCAACGGCGATGCCAGCAGCCGTGCTCTGCATGATATCCAAACCAGCGCAAAGGGATGCGAGAATTCCGGCAACTAAGCAATCACCAGCTCCAGTAACGCTCACTACTGAAGCAGTAAGAGCTGGAAGATGAAATGCATAAGAACGAGGGATCTTCGATTCAGAACTTCGAAGAGGAGGAGGAGGAGAAAATCTGTTAGCATTTTCATCATTAGGTTCTCTTCTTTTCATTCTGCTTCTCAAGAAGTCTGTGACAGATTCACTGAAGCATAGAAATACTCCATCTGCACCAAGAGTCACTACTAGCAATCTGATTCCTTTCATCAGCAAAACCTGTATTGCGGTGTTTAAAGAATGGAACAGTAGTTGAATCTTCTGGGGCTGCTGTGATGTAGAAGCATTGTGTTGATTAAGATAAAACTTTCTTCCAGGAGATAATACATTTGCCATAGAAATAAGCTCCTTCTCGTTGGGAGAGGCGCATGTTACCTGCAGAAATGAAGGGAGATTAAAAGTAAAGTGATCAAAGGCCTTGTTTGTAAATCAATTTTGACAAAGAAAAACATATTTTGTTACAAGAAATATTTTATATCTAATTAAGTGGACCTTGCTGCTTTTTTTCTTCTTCCTTCAACCAAAAGATTTACTCACCAATGGTACCCCTTCTTCTATGCATTGTATGTGTGCATTTTTTAAGTCAATTCTGTATAATCTCATCTTCTATAGAAATTACTTCAAAATTCTCCAATTATTCAAATCAAAATGTGCAACCTGAAGTTATTTGATTAGCTTTTAAAGTAATGTTGAAGTGGATTTGACTGTTAACATTTAATAGATAAGGGGTTGGTTACGCTCGAAAGGAAACAAAGGCTTCAGATTTTACTGGGTATTACTGTTAACATTTAGTTGTAACTGTGGCAGAATCTCTAACACTCAAATGTCTACAAAAAAAGAGAGATCAATATTTGGAAAAAGACAGGAACTCTGAAGTTCAGACCCCCCACAACTCTATTTTGTTCGGTGATTTCAAAAGCTAGAGCCTGTTTGTTTATAAGGTTAAAATTAAATTTGGATAGAGATATTTTTTTATTGAAAGTTGTGAATGATGTGAAATAAAATTAGTAATTATGTTGGGATATGTGAGAGATGTGATATAAAGTTAATTATTATGTTGGGATATGTGAGAGATATGATATAAGTTAGTTATTATTTTAGTAACGTGTGTATGATGTGAAATAAAGTTAATTTTTAAAATTAAATTTTATGTGATATGATATACGTAGTTAAAATTAAATCAGGTTAATTTTCAACGGCCAAACAAATGAGGCCTAAATAATAAATAAGATTCGATGGGGATAATAGCTATTTAAGGTGATCCATTCCAACAAAATGACAGCCCACTAGATAACAAATGAGCCGACTTACAACTAAGGGTATACAAAAACAACAGAAGAATTGAAAATGAAACTGAATTAATAAATTCGGACCAGGTCAAAAGTGGATTGGGTTGGTTTTGGTTCTTAAAATACATAGAGCTGATCATAAGTTTAAATTCCTAAGTCAAATATGCGTTCTGGTCAAACCAAACCAACAAAGGAAAACTACGTGCTTGTTTTTGTTCTTTCATGAGCTTTAGCAGTAACTCCCTAAATGACCTAAGTTCACTCGCCACTTCGCCTACTCCCCCCTAATCATATAGTCATAACTCTCCTATTACAGCCAACCGTTGTCAGGCTCCTTTGCGAATGCCAATCGGCCTCCATGCACACCTTCCTTTATCTCCAATGGATGTCTCCCTCCAATTTTGTTGTGTTAATTTATATTTAGTTTTTTATTTTTCTTGTTCAATATGTTTCTATGCCTGTTTTATCTTTTTGAACTGTTATTATTAACATTTCAAGTTCTCACAAACTTCTCCCCAACCCCACTTCTTCTTGAGAGACTTTTTCAAGTTCAAAATTTCATTATCACGATTATATTGTACATAAGTGCAAACTATCCAATCTTATATATCTTATTAAAGATGGTACTTAAGCAGTTGAAATTATATTTTTCCAATTTTGCCTTCCTTAAATACCCTCATTTTCATTTAAAATAAGCTTTTTTCAATTTTGCTCTCACCAAATATTATTATTTCCATACTTATTTCCGTACTTTAACTTTGTTTCCTTTCACACAACCGCATCACCAAGTTCTCACACCATTTTTGTCTGCTAGCCTTGACACCCGTGTCAACTGCATCACACCCCTCTAGTCCCCCAATCTCTACTCGATACTACACAGTCATCCCCGCTCAACATGCATGTCGACCACACAACCAACCGCACCACCCAGTTCTCACACCATTTTTGTCTGTTAGTGTTAACACTCATATCAATTGCATCAAACCCCTCTAGTGCCGCAATCTCTGCTCCATGCCACACAGTCACCCCACTCGATATGCATGCCCCCCCATCTCCCATGCATCACCACTCGCGCAATCCTCATTCATATCGCCTCCGCTCACCCATTGAGCCAACTTAATAGGTTTAATGACTCGGGCACAATTTAAATCCTAATTCAGCTCAAACTTGTCAAATTTATAAGATTAAGGCAAAATGTTTTTCAATTCTACTTGAGAGATCCAACATTCAATTGAAAGAAAATTAATGTTAGAATTAATTGCGAGAACTTCCAATTAATCCTAAACCTAGGATCAATTTTCAAAATAACGATCCCTAATCTAACTGAGAAATTCTTATTATCAGAAGATACAATTAAATTTTAATTTTAAAACAATCATGTTTGGTCTGCGACTAAGCAACCTCCTAAATGTTCGAAAAGGAGTCCTGTCAAATTAGTGAACAAAATGTTGAGGTCTGGGGCTCAGGTTCTTCAAAAATGTGGATTTTGTGAAATTCCTCATCTTTATACTTTAGGTCTGTTTATTTGCAAAGGTTAATTTTAATAAGATTAAAGTGAAATCTGGATGAAAATATTTTTTATTTAAAGTTGTGAATAATGTGAAATAAAATTAATTATTATGTTGAGATGTGTGAAGGATATGATATAAGTTAATAATTATTTTGGTATATGTGTAGAATGTAAAATAAAGTTAATTTTTAATTTTGAATTATGTGTATGATGTGAAATATAATTAATTTTTAATATTAATTTTTATCGGTGACGTGACATGCCTGGTTAAAATTAACCAGGTTAATTTTAAACAAGCTAAATAAATAGGCCATTAATCATTTATTACCCAATATTCCATATAACAAAGATATTATTTTCTAGTACATTTAACACAATTTTTTGCATAAACAACTCAACCTAAACATGCTACCAAACTAGCAGAAAGTGCATGTCCAGACCAAGTTTATCAGTAAATAAGTACCATAATCAAAATGAAATACACTCACATAATCTATAACAGATGCAATTTTTTCAGACTTTGTTACTGAAACGGGCTCAAACCACACTAGGGTACCAGATTCAGCTGCCACTGAACACGAAAATTAAAGACCAAGTATCAGATGAAGCCTAAAGATAGCTGGGAGTGGCTTTGTTCTGCTGAGTGAATGTGATTTTAATGGGCAATAATGCTCAGTAATGATATAACAGAAAATAAAGTACAACAGCTATCACAATATCACCTATATAATCGAGCAAGTTCCATTCTCTTACTATTTCATATTCCAGATTATAAATGTAAAACAATTAACAGCTTTTTGCATAAAAAAAAATCTTCATCCGACCATCAGTAAAACATAAACAAAACTTTTTTTTTCAAAATTTCAGATTGATCAAGTGAAAAGACCTTATGGAACTTGAAATAATCGAACTTAGCTCAGTGTGGTATATATTGAATAATAGTGGATAGACATTGTTCTTTTTTTTTTTTTTTTTAGTGGATAGACATTGTTACCATCCAACAGTTTATGGACTTTGACAACACTTTGGCAACACTAGTCATTCTGGACAATATAATAAGTAAAACTAAAATATGAATGTTGGGTTATATTCAAATAAAGAGCAATGAAAACATGATCAGATAAAAATAGCTTACACAGACAAGCAGCTTCCAGTGATTGAGGTGATAGATTTGCGTCAACCATCAATAATGGTGCAGAGCTTATACGATGCTTGAATTTTATTATCCAATTTGGACTCAAAAATTTTTCCTAGCCAATACAAAGAAACTTCAGAATAGTGTTTCATACTATAGCAAGAAGTGCAGGAACAAACAATAACTCAAACAATTAGAATTCATAAATATTGGAGGATGGTGTGAAGCCTCATTACCATTTTATTTTGAAAAGTTTCATTGGGCAACTTTTGCGATTTGAGATTATAGTGTTACCGGTTATCCTACACTCCATTATGAATATGAATAAGATGGTGAACCTTCATGTAACTTAATGGGCTGGAAAAAGAATTCTTAGTTCAGCCATGAATGACAACAAAAATTTGCCTACATAAAACTTTGTGTTTTCTTTTCTAATTGCTTTATTGTAGTTGAGAAGAGTTGTATTCTATCCTAACACAAATATAATTAAAAAATTAAAAAAAAAAAAAAATCTTACAACTGCATGAACGCTTGCTACACCTGCTACTAAGTCCCCATTATAGTCAAATATGCTTGAAACAATAGGAGTACTAAAGTCTTTCAGCTTCAGAATACCTACAATCATGCAACAACCAACATAAATCCCCGAAAGAATTATCTGATTGAAAAATAATAAAAGAAATAAATACCAAATTCACCCCTTGACACCACAATTTCCTCCACCCGACTTGAGAATTATGATGATAGTATAATTGAAACCTAAGATCCTTTGGTTTCCAAGCAAACTCCTTCCCCATTGAGCTAGGAGAAGACTAAGTTGTGTAGTAATTACATAGTGAGTAGAATCATATGAGATAAAGTGTATGTCGAATAGGAGAATCTAGGCTGATAAAACAAATTCAAATGAAAAGTGGAAATATGAAGATTAATAACTCTATCTCGGAGAAAATAAAAGTTATATGAAAGGCAACACAATGATTACAAAAAATAAAAATAACATAAAACCTTCTCTCATTGTGATTTACATTTGTCAAAGTTTTCAAGATGTTATAAGGTAGCATTGAAGAATTAACTTTGAGAAAGGAAAAGGTTTTACAGGGGAAGGTCCTCATCTAGAGGTGTCACGAAAAAATTTAGAGTTAAATAAATTACTTAAAAAAGATATAATTCTGGTCATAAACAATACAACAAAAAGAATTTAGATGTTTTACAAAAGTTTGCTCAACTTATTCTTGATTACATGGATATTGCGTTTCACCTTCTGTGGAGAGCCCAGTAGATTCCCAAAACTTCAACAGCAAGTCTCCTGAATTCCAACAGTTGCACAAAATAATAATTTAAGCCCCAAATCAAAATGGAAAAAAGAACAAATAAAATAAATAGGTCTAAGCCAACAATAACCTGCCATGTCGAATCCCACAATGCTGATCATGAAAGGTTTGCTTCCAAGCTTCGTCATACATTCAGCAACATTTCTTGCCACTCCTCCACTAACATATTGAACCTAGAATAAAATCCAGAAAACAATTTCCAATAGCTATAGAAAACTAAAACCACAAAATCAAAGAGAAAGTTACAGTTCCAGGTGAGGTAGATCCAGGATTAAGGCTGGCATCGGGCTTCGCCAGAACATCCAAAACCATGCCTCCAATAACAACAGGAGAAGGTGAAGATTCTGAAAGCTGTTCCATGGATCCAAGTAAAAGCTGGAAAAAAGCAAACGATTGCTATAAACAAAAACAACGATCAAACACTCTAAATGCAAGGAGTGTTAGGAAATACTGAATCGATTCTAAGATCAGAGAAGATTCTGCGATGGAGGAGATGATCAGCGACTGATTTCAATCGCCTCCGCGCAGACTCCATTGCTGAATCAAAAGCTTAGAGCTTGCCCTTTCGACGGAACAGAGCTTAGCACTGTAACTTACATGCACCTATACAAGTGAAAAATTAGGGTCACATAACCAAATCACGCAACCCATTCTCTTACATTTCATGACATTCTATTTCCATTACGCAAAGATTACATAAAAGCATAAAAAGACTTTATTGCTAATAAGGCATATTTATAATCATAAAGTTCCAAAGAAAATTCCTAATAATTTTTGTGTAAATTTTAAATTTTATTATGTGTAAGGTATTAAAAAAACTACAAAAATGCCACACAAAATCCCTAATAGTTGATCTATATAAGTTTACGGTGTTAATATTATTTGCTTAACCTTTCACAATAGAAATGGTCTGCACATGTATCGTCACGTGAATGGCTCCAAATGTGTGGCATGCTCTATCTGAAACAAATGATTTTTCATATATCTGAAGGTCAACATTGTTAGCCCACATTGATTTTCACTAGCCCAAATAGTGGCCCAACTACCCCACTATGTGAACCAATCTAAATATAACCCTGCTCAATTGAGGAATAATTAACATTTTGATTTTGACCCAAGAAGAGATGTCAATTTGTTTTAATAGGTTAACTCAATAATGACCTACTAATAATTTGTTAAAATAATTATGAATTAGTATCATTAATTGGCGTATAAAAATTACTATTTGTTAGATTTAGTTTACATTAGTAGTTTAGTTTTAAATTTAATCAGATAATATTTATACTTGAAATCTAACTGTCAATAATGATTAATTGATTGTTTTGATTAATCAAAAAATTTTGTTAGTTCAATTAACATTTTTCAATTTTTAACAAAAAAACTCACTTCTTTTAGGGTAAAATGAGTTTGAAAACTGGAGCTAATTTTAATTATTTATGATAATGTCTATATGTGAATTTGAGTATGATGTGATATGAAAATAAATTTAAAAAATGTGTAGAATTTGAAACACAGTTGTTTATTTTAATGGGAGATGTAAAAATGTGAAATAAATATAGTTAGTTAGTTTGGAAATTATATAAGATTAGGAATATAGTAAATTTAAATATCTATAATTATACATGATATGACATGTCAAGTTAATTTTAACGGATGCTAAAATTAACTCTAATTCCAAACAGCTAAGGTAGCTAGCAAAAACATTTTTTAAAAAGAAGAGATCAAAATAGGACATAAGAATTACAAACGAAAAATCCAACTAAATGAAATTTCAAAGTGCTGATTATTTGGTGACTTGAAAAATATACTAGTAGCCCTGTTTGGCGCGAGGACCAAAACAGAACCAAAATGGTACTAATTTAAAAAACAACAATAATAATAATAAATAAATATTTTAAATCATTTTACACAAATTTAAATATAAAAAATATTATTTTACTTTATATACTCAATAATTTAAAATAAAAATATCAACTTTATTTCACATTTTAGATCAAAATATTCAAGTCGAGTATTTTGATCTAAGATGTGAAATAAAGTTTGTATTTTTATTAAAAATTATTGAGTATGTGAAGTAAAATATTATTTTTTATATTAAAATTTGTGTAGAATAATTAAAATAATTTATTTATTATTATTATTGTTATTTTTTAAACTAGTACTATTTTGGTCCTGTTTTGGTCCTCGCGCCAAACAGGGCTAAGTGAAAGTATTACAAGTTTTAGTAGTTTGAAGTCCATAGTTGAATGTGGAGTCATTTCGACCTTTATTATAACCTATAATAATTCTCAAGTAACTGACAGCAATTGGAGTCAAACAGCCAAATTTTATAAGTCTTCATTGTTGAGGAAGTGGTCTAATCTAAGGCTTGGCCTTACTACTGTTATCGTGTCTTCATTGTTGAAGAAACAATCTAGTTAAAAACTTGGCCTTGCTACTGTTACCATGCCATAGATTGATTACTAAAGAATTTAAAGAAAGCTTCGAGTCGAGTTCAAGCGAGTTTGACTCAACTCAAAATTGAATTTTTTGATTTTAAGTTAAGTTCAATTCTAGTGAGCAATATTTTTTTCAACTTTGAGTCTATTTTCGAGTTAAATTGAGCCTACACATAAATAGTTAAAATATTTATTATACATGTTATATATAAATATTGAAGGAATGGCCTCAAGTCAATGAAGGCTAGAAAGTAAAACAATGAACAATAAACTAATTCGTGAAAATGGAACAATGAATCCTAGGAAATAGGATAAATATGCAAAACAATTCATCCATCAAATAATAAAGCAAGTTTATCTCATTAAAAGTAACCAGCAATAACAACAACCAAGTTTTTATCCCACCAGGTTGAGTGGCTACATGAATCCTTTATTTTCATTGCATTTTATCAAATAACAACCTCTCATTTAGCACTAAATATGCAAGGTTATATCTTATATTTTCTTCTCATGTTTTTTTAGATCTTCCTCTTCTTTTTTTTACATGGGCAATATCTAATAACTTAAGGGCTTGTTTGGCTAAAGCCCAAAAAATGAGCAAAATTATATTTTAAATTTATTATAAATTTTAATAACTTTATTTCACATCCAACACAAATTTCAACTTTAAAAATTAACTTTATTTCACATCCAACACAAATTCTAACCTTAAAATCAACCTTATTTCACATCCGACACACATCTCAATATTAAAATAAATTTCTTTCTCATCAACTCTATAAAATAAAATATTTTCTCTTTCCTTACCTAAATTTAACGCCCAACTAAATAAGCACTAAATTTTCTTATTAGAGCTTCTATCAATCTACAATATATGTCTAAATCATATAAGCCAATTCTCTCTAAGCTTATCCTCAAGTAATTCTCACAAATGTACTCATTTTTCATTTTATACTTTAGTATTCTCACCTTTGTGATCTTTTATTTGAATATTTTTATTTTATAGATCATCACTCAGCACTATATAATATCACCAGTTTTACTACTATTCTATAAAATTTACCATTATGCTTGAGTGTTTTTTATCACACAATACACTAGATGCATTCTTTCATTCAATTCATCCTTGCTAATAATATTACTATTTATTTTAGCATCATTTTGTATGATCTAAGTTATTTAAACTGCTCACTCTTCTTAATAACATGATTAGCAATGTCACTCATCAAAAGTAGCCATTCCAAAACAAATCAATTTCACTAGAGACTTGGTTTAAATCTTCATGGCAAATGGAATCAGCATTAAAGAGTATAGTTAACAGGTCTTCATGAAAGCAAAAACGAATAGGAATACAGGTGATGAAGTATGATAATGTGCAGATCCAACATTCAATAGAGCATAATCATGAAAGTTATCTATAGTGAAAATACAAGATGAACAACACTCCCAGGCAAAGGAAATCAAGCCCAACAGTGAGAACTCATCAAACCATTGATCAATCCCAATAAAAAGATGACCATAATTCGAAAGCACAAGAAAAACTCAGAGAACGGTTGCAAGATGACAAACATAACCTGAAAACAGGGAGGACGGGAAGTTAGCAGACTCAAACCGCTCAATCGATCCCTTTGACTGGCCTCAAACCCGAAGGAATCAACGCTCAGATCCCTTCCAAACCAAGATGAAACCTGCAGCAAGATGGAGCCCTCCAGCTTTCTTCTTCCTAATTCATCATCCCCAAAACCTAGGGCAGGCCTTCTCCTTTGATCACCGCAGATCTCCTCGTTGCTGACGTCGGGATGGGTGGGACGTGCTCTCTGCGGCACGGAATGGCGGCGCCGGCGTCGGGTCGATGGCCGTGTGCACCGTGGATCGCTCGTCGGCTGCGGTGCCCTGAGCCCCTGACAGGAGCGGGAAGAGTAGAAGCTCACTGGGACGGCAGACTAGATGGGAACGATCCAAATTCCAAATTTCAAATAGGGCTTCAATTAGCTAAATTGCAATTGAGTCCCCCATTTCCACCAAACTTCTGGTAAAGATCCAAATATTGGCCTCATTTAGCTGAGGCTAATATATAGATTAATAAATATCAAAACATATATATAGGGTATTTTCACATCTATTTAAAATAAATAAATCAAACTTCTGTTATATTAATGAGTCCATATAAATACTTTCTAATCTTAACTAATAAAAACATAAGCAATATTAAAAGCATATAATGTTTTATTCATTGAGATATATAAAACTAAATCAAAACTAGTCTAACAATTATTAAATAGTAACTGGCTATTCAATTAACTGAATTTTCAAATTAGTTATTTACAATTATTGATTTTTAATCATAAATTTAGTATTTAAATATTTATTATTAAATAATAGAAAAATTTATTTATATCACCTAAATTAAAGTTTATTATAGATTTCACCCCCAAAGTTATCTATTTACTTTTGTCCCCTTCTAAAGTAAGCTTTATTATATATATCACTTTCAAAATTGTTACATCAAGATTAATAGCCAATGTTTAAAATGACCAATATTTTATCCCCAAA
This sequence comes from Apostasia shenzhenica, assembly GCA_002786265.1. Classification (NCBI taxonomy): domain Eukaryota; kingdom Viridiplantae; phylum Streptophyta; class Magnoliopsida; order Asparagales; family Orchidaceae; genus Apostasia; species Apostasia shenzhenica. The sequence goes on along the minus strand of KZ451943.1, from coordinate 1,390,352 downwards.
GTTAAGGTCACAGAAAAATAACGGGAGTGATGGAAGGGGTTTAGTTTGTAAATAATTATTCAAAGTTAGGGAGGACAAAAATAAATTGATAACTTTGGGAGTGAAATATGTAATAAAGCTTACTTTAGGGGTGACATAAGTAAATAAATGCCCCTAAATAAAATTAAACCTTTTTTAAAAAAATAGTAAATAATACATAAAACATTTTAAATTAGCTTATCAAAAGAATTTGCTTATATTAATATCATATATAAATAGTACAAAAAGTATTAATACAATCTTTTACCCATAAAAAAATTTATACTTAAATTTCAAAAACTATATCGCATCAAATAAAAAGTCTTTTTTGTTTTATTTTGAAATGTGGTCTAGATCATATATTAAAAAATTAAAGAGAGTATATCAAGATACATCCCTGCTAAAGATACTATAAAAATTATTAGGCAGGAGCATTTACTATTCTCAATCAAGATTGCCTTGAGTTGCTAGATGTACTAAATAATTCGCAGCACTATTAGTAAGTTTGTTAACATATGTTACATAATAATACAGGGAATATGAGTCTAGACAGTGTCATCGATACAATCTTCATGTTCGAGAGAAAATCAATATATTACTTGCCTTTTTTCTTTTTGACTCAGTTGTATTTTTATTTTATTGAATTAGTTAAATTTATATCAATAGCAATATCCATTATTGTGCCCAGTGTTTAATTTGAGTCTTGTAGTTAATTTGGGTTAATTAGATTCAAATTAAATAATTTAGAGTTCATGTGAGTGAAATTGAATCTATTGAAGTAAATTGAGTTGGAATTGACTCGATTGGATTCAATTATAGACTGGGATCAATTAGGTCTAATTTGGATTATTTGGGTCAAGTTGGTTCACATTGGCTTAAGTTGAGCAAATTGGCTTGAAGTGAGAACCACCTGCAATGAAACAAAAAATTAAGGCCCTGTTTGGCCGTAGGGCTAATTTGGACTTTTGAAGCGCCGGTCCCAAATGAGTCCAAATTGCATGAGAAAAAATAGAACTTCCCATTCGCGAGAACTGTTTTTGTGCGTTGGCTTCTTCTTCCGTAGCCCTAGCCTTCTTCCGCAGACGTCCTCTTCTTCCACAGCCGTCCTCTTCTTCCTCAATGGGGAGTCTTGTGGCCAAGCTACACTAGTGCTTCTTCTTCCATCTACTCCATGGTTGTCGCCTTCGCCTACGATCGTAGGGCTTCTTCTTCATTTTTCTTCCGCGGTAGGGCTTCTTCTTCATTCTTCTTCCGTGGTCGTCGCCTTCTTCTGCAATGGCAACTTTTGTGACCCAGTTGCGCTAGGGCTGCTTCTTCCATCTTCTTCTGCGGCTGTCGCCTCGGCACATTTGGTGGTGAGTTCTATTCTCTTGTGCTATGACTTCTTCTTCCTTCTTCTTCTGCGCCCGTCGCCTTGTTCCGCGATGGCGAGTTCTGTGAGGAAGCTCCGCTAGGGCTTCTTCTTCCTTCTTCGTCTGCGGCCGTCGTCGGCAAGCCCATGGACTGGCAGGAGACGCCGGAGGCACATGTGTTCAACGCAGATCTACCGGGGCCAAGCAGGTGGAGGTGGAGGTGGAGCTGGAGCTGGAGGTGGAGGAAGACTGGGTCCTCCAGATCTGTGGCGAGCGGAAGGGGGAGTTCGAGGAGAAGACTGTCAAGTAGCACCGCGTCGAGCGCATCAGCGGTCTTTTTCTCCGATGCTTAGATAGACTAGAGCATGCTAATCTCAGAGTGTTGTCTGCAGATCAACATTAGCTGTCGCATCTTGAAACATTTTGTTGGACACATTGCTATTATTTTTTATGAAGTCCATTAGAATCTCGCTTAATATGAACATTTCTTCAATTTTATAAGCTTGAAAGATGTTTTTGGTTTGTGCAGAGCTTTTATTATCTCCACCTACAAAGCGATCAGATTTTCTTACAACAAGAACGCCGTAGATTTTTGATATACCAGCACAAGCTCTAGGTGATGGATTCTTCAGTTGAATTTAAAGATTCAATGATAACTGTGAACTAGACCTAACAAATGAAGATATCTGACCCAATGCATTCCCTGTCTCTTTCTGCCGCACGAAGGCTTACCAAGTCCATCCCCTTCTCTGCATGCAAGGAGAGTTTCTTCCTCCGCACGTGACTTGCGACTATTTTTTCCTTTTCTGCAAGCAGGCTTGGGCGCAACTACGATTTCTTCTTCCACGCGCCACCTAGTAGGTTTCATCTTCCGAGGAGTCGCAGTGATTTGTTCTGAGGGCAGGTATCTTTATTCTCTTACTTCTTAATTTTTGCACAATGGAAATGCGTTCATTGAATTTTTTCTCCCTTTTTTTGCTTGCATCTTTGATGGGATTGAATTTTTATTTTCTGTGAAAGCAACATGCATGCAAGGAAGTTCTTCCATCTACATGCCTTGTCATTTTTTGCTTGGTTTTGTGTTAGATCTATGAACTGCAAATCAAATACTTGTGTTAGATCTTCTTATTTTTCAATTGTCTGTTTCTTTTAGCAATTCTTCTACAAGTAATTAAATTCAACCCAACTCAATTATATGCAACTAGAACATAACTAGCTTAATAAAAGGGTAAAGAATTAGAACTGAAACCCAAATTATCTTTGAGTTCATAGGTCAAATCACATTAAAACTCAATCATATCTCTCTAATATATTGCTAAATATCAATCTTCGGCTAAAATATATCGATACAGTAATTATTAGTTGTTTAATCCGAGTACTATATCGAAATACCATAATATAAATAAAATTAAAATCAAATTACTTGTATTCTCTTCTAATACAATAAAAAAGTATTTGAATACTCGGATAATTGCAAGTATGATTTTAAAATACATTCAAAAATCATTATGTTGTGTCTTAGTTGTGAATATTCTATCAAAATAATTCATCATGAAGTGAATTATTCTTTAAGTACTTCTATATGGCTTGAATTGAACGTTAATTTATTGAATAGCAGTAAAAACGCCACAATTGAATTGAAATACAATGATAAGTCATAAATTGGTCTCCAAAAGTGCCAAACAAGTTGAAGTACGTTGATGTACTATCAAGAAGTAGTGTAATTGTCATTATTATATTAAAACTCAATTATATCTTTTTAATAAAATGATAAATATTTATTTTCGACAAAGAAAAATTGATAAGGCAAATATTAGATGTTTAATCCGAGTACTATATCGAAATGCCGTGATATAGACAAAATTAAATTCAAATTGCCAGTATTCTCTTCTAATACAAATAAAAATATTTAAATACTTGTATAATTGTAAGTATTTAGTTAAACAAGTATATTATGCAAAAAATTATTCTCCAAATGCTTGTACTCCCCTTGAATTCAACATTAATACAATAAAAAGTTTTAAAAATATCGCTATTTATTTCAAATACATTGATATGTCACAAATCAATCTCTAAAACTGTCTAATAAGTTATAATAACTCGATAAACTGTCAAAAAAATGTGTAATTACTGGTATTATATCAAAACACAATTATATGTCCCTAATAGATTGTCAAGCATCTGTTTTCGGCTAAAGTACATCGATATAGCAAATATTAGTTGTTTAATCAGAGTATTAAATTAAAATGGCTTTATATAGGTATACTCAGAGTATAATTGCACGTATTTTTTTCAAATGCATTCAAAAAACATTAAATAATACCATAGTTGCGAGTGTTCTATCAAAATAAATTTTCTTACAATGAATTATTCTGTAAATACTTGTATATGGCTTGAATTCAACGTTAATGCAATGAATAGCGGCAAACATACCACATTTCAATTGAAATACAATGATATGATATAAATCGGTCTCCAAAAGTGCCAAATAAATCGAAATACGTCGGTGTACCATCAAGAGGTGGTGTAATTGCCAGTATTACATTAAAACTCAATCATATCTCTCTAATAGATTGCTAAATATCTATTTTCAGTTAAAATACATTGATACAGCAAATATTAGTTGTTTAACTTGAGTAAAAAAGTTCTAAAAATGTCACTATTCATTTTAAATACTTTGATATGTCATAAATCATTTTGAAAAGGTGCCTAATAAGTTATAATAACTCGATCTACTATAAAAAAAGATGTGTAATTGCTACTATTATATTAAAACACAGTCATATGTCCCAAACAGATTGCCCAATATCTGTTTTCCACTAAAATACATCGATATAGTAAATATTAATTATTTAATCAGAATATTATATTAAAATACCTTAATATCGATAAGTTCAAAGTCTGATTGCATATATTCTTTTCAAATACATTCGAACATCATTAAATATGGTCATAGTTCAGAGTATTCTATCAAAATAACTTATTATGTAATGAATTATTCTAAAAATGCTTGTATATGGCTTAAAATTCAAGGTTAATACAACGAATAGCAGTAAAAAGACTACAATTGAATTGAAATACAATGATATGCTATAAATCAGACTCTAAAGGTACCAAATAAGTTGAAACACTCTCAAGAAGTTATGTAATTGCCAGTATTATATTAAAAATCATTCATATCTCTTTAATAAATTGATAAATATCTATTTTCGACTGAATTGGAGATTAATATAATGAAAAGTTGTAAATATCACACTATTCATTTCAAATATATTGACAGTCATAAACTAGTCTCTAAAAATGCCTCATAAGTTATAATATAATGTCAAAAAGACGTGTAATTGTTGGTATTATATCAAAACACAATCATATGTCCCTAATAGGTTGTCAAACATCTGTTTACAGTTAAAATATATTAATATAGCAAATATTAGTTGTTTAATCAGAGTATTAAGTTAAATTGCCTTTATATAGGTAAGCTCACAATCTAATTGCACGTATTTTTTCAAATGCATTCAAAAATCAATAAATAATGTCATAGCTGCGAGTATTCTATCAAAATAAAATTTTCTGCAATGAATAATTCTCTAAATGCTTGTATATGGCTTGAACGTTAATGCATAGCAGTAAAAAGGCTACAATTGAATTGAAATACAATAATATGTTATAAATAGGTCTCTAAAGGTGCCAAATAAGTTGAAACACTCTCAAGAGTTATGTAATTTCCAGTATTATATTAAAACTCAATCATATCTCTCTAATAGACTGCTAAATATCTATTTTCGCCTACAATACATCGATACAGTAAATATTAGTTGTTTAATCCGAGCACTATGTCGACATGTCATGATATAGACAAAATTAAAATCAAATTTCTTGTATTTGCTATTAATACGATCAAAAATATCTGAATACTAGTATAATTATAAGTATTTTGTTAAACTAATGTATTATTCAATAAATCATTCTTTAAATGCTTGTATTTCGCTTGAATTCGAGATTAATGCAATGAAAAGTTCTAAAATATCACTATTTATTTCAAATACATTGACATGGCATAAACCAGTCTCTAAAGGTGCCTAATAAGTTATAATAACTCGATATACGGTCCAAAAGACGTGTAATTGCTGGTATTATATCAAAACACAATCATATGTCCCTAACATGTAATTTACAATAGTATGATATCAAAACACAATATATGTCCCTAACAGAGTTTGCCAAACATCTGTTTAGTTAAATTAATCATATTAGTAAATATTAAGTTGTTTAATCGGAGTATTAAGTTAAATTGCCTTTATATAGGTAAGCTCACAATCTAATTGCAATTTTTTCAAATGCATTCAAATAATTATTAAAATAATATCATAGTTTGCGATTTATTATTCTTTAAATGCTTATATATGGCTAAACGTTAAGCTAGCAGAAATAACC
>KZ451943.1:1304072-1383448 GCA_002786265.1 Apostasia shenzhenica | reverse complement strand
AAATATCTACAACTATACTATCGTCATACCTACGGTATTGCCAAAATCTCTTCTAGACAATTCAATGGAAATGCAATGATATGTTATAAATCGATCTCTAAAAGTGCCAAATAAGTTGAATTGATGTACTATCAGGAAATGGTGTAATTGTCAGTATTATATTAAAACTCAATCATATCTTTTTAATAAATTGCTAAATATCTATTTTCGGCTAAAATACATCGATACAACAAATATTAGTTGTTTAATCCGAGTACTATGTCGACATGTCATGATATAGATAAAATTAAAATCAAATTGCTTGTATTCTCTACTAATACAATCAAAAATATTTGAATACTCGTATAATTATAAGTATTTAGTTAAAGCAATGTATTATGCAATAACTTATTCTCTAAATACTTGTATTCTGCGTTAATTGAACATTAGTGCAACAAACAATTCTTAAAATATCATAAATTAGCCTCTAACGGTGCCGAATAAGTTATAATAACTCGATATACTGTCAAAAAGATGTGTAATTTCTGGTATTATATTAAAATACAGTCATATGTCCCTAACAGATCGCCAATTATGTATTTTTTGCTAAAATACATCGATATAGCAAATATTAATCGTTTAATCAAAGTATTATATTAAAATACCTTGACATAGATACGTTCAAAGTCTAATTGCCCTTATTGTTTTCAAATGCATTCAATAATCAATAAATAATGTCGTAGTTGCGAGTATTCTATCAAAATAACTTCTATACAATGAATTATTCTCTAAATGCTTGTATATGACTTGAATTCAACGTTAATGCAATGAATAACGGTAAACATGCCACAATTCAGTTGAAATACAATGATACGATATACATCGGTCTCCAAAAAGTGCTAAATAAGTTGAAATACGTCAGTATACCTTCAACAGGTGGTGTAATTGCCAGTATTACTTTAAAACTCAGTCATATCTCTCTAATTGATTACTAAATACCTATTTTCTCCTAAAATACAATGATACAGCAAATATTAGTCGTTAATTTGAGTACTACATCGAATTGCGATGATATAGACAAAATTAAATTCAAATTGCTTCTATTCTCGACTGATACGATAAAAAAAACTCAATACTCATTTAATTATTAGAATTTTGTTAAAATAATATATTATGCGATACATCTTTCTCTAAATGCTTGTATTCTGCTTGAATTCAACATTAATTTAGTGAAAAGTTATAATAACTCGATATACTATCAAAAAGATGTGTAATTACCTGTATTATATTAAAATACAGTCATATGTCCCTAACATATCGCCAAACATCTATTTTTGGCTACAATACATCAATATAATAAATATTAATTGTTTAATCGGAGTATTATATTAAAATACCTTTATATAGATACGTTCAAAGTCCAATTGCACTTATTCTTTTCAAATACATTCAATAATCAATAAATAATGTCATAGTTGCGAGTATTCTATCAAAATAACTTATTATACAATGAAATATTCTCTAAATGCTTGTATTGGCTTGAATTCAACGTTAATGTAATGAATAACGGTAAACATACCACAATTCAGTTGAAATACAAGATACGATATACATCGGTCTCCAAAAAGTGTCAAATAAGTCAAAATACGTCAGTGTACCTTCAAGAGGTGGTGTAATTGCCAGTATTACTTTAAAACTCAGTCATATCTCTCTAATTGATTGCTAAATACCTATTTTCGGCTAAAATACAATGATACAGCAAATATTAGTCGTTTAATTTGAGTACTATATTGAAATGCGATGATATAAGCAAATATTCTCGACTGATACGATCACAAATAACTGAATACTCATTTAATTATTAGAATTTTGTTAAAATAATATATTATGCAATGAATCTTTCTCTAAATGCTTGTATTCCTCTTGAATTCAACATTAATTCAGTGAAAAGTTCTAAAAATGTCACTATTCATTTCAAATACTTTGATATGTCATAAATCAGTTTCTAAAAATGCCTTATAAGTTTTAATACCTCGATCTACTATCAAAAAGAAGTGTAATTGTTGGTATTATATCAAAACACAATCATATGTCCCAAAAACGAGAGTCGCAAATTCTGTTTTCGAACTAAATACTTTTTCGATATAGCAAAATATAATTTGTTAATCAGAGGTATATCTGTAATAAAAATGCCTTAATCATAGATAAGTTCAAAGTCTAAGCATTATTCTTTTCAAATACATTAGAACATCATTAAATAAGGTCATAGTTCCGAGTACTTCTATCAAAAATAACTTATTATGCAATGAATTATTCTCTAAATGCTTTTATATGACTTGAATTCAATGTTAATGCAATGAATAGCAGTAAAAAGGCTACAATTGAATTGAAAGACAATGATATGTTATAAATAGGTCTCTAAAGGTGCCAAATAAGTTGAAACACTCTCAAGAGTTATGTAATTTCCAGTATTAATTAAAAACTCAATATAGTCTCTCTATAGACTGTTAAATATCTATTTTCGCAACTACAAAACATGATACAGTAGAATATTAGTGTTGTTTAATCCGAGGTACTGTCGGACATGTCATGAAATAGACAAAATTTAAAATCAAATTTCTTGTATTTGCTATTAATACGATCAAAAATATCTGAATACTCGTATAATTATAAGTATTTTGGTTAAACTAATGTATTATGCAATAATTATCTTTAAATGTTTTTATTTTCGCTTGATCAAGGATTAATGCAATGAAAATTCTAAAAATATTACTATTTATTTCAAATATATTGATATGTCATAAACCAGTCTCTAAATGTGCTAATAAGTTTATATAACTCGATATACTATCAAAAAGACTGTAATTTCTGGTATATAATCAAAACACAATATATGTCCTAACAGTTTGCAAAACATCTGTTTACGGTTATAATTCATCATATAGTAAATATTAATTTGTTTAATCGCGAGTATTAAGTTAAATTGCCTTTATATAGGAAGCTCACACTAATTGCAATTTTTTCAAATGCATTCAAAATTATTAAATATTATATGTTGCGAGTATTCTATCAATCTTTCGCAATAATATTCTTAAATGCTTTATATGGTTTGAACGTTAACATGCGGCAGAAATAACGCACAATTCAATTGAAATGCAATGATTGTTATAAATCATCTCTAAAAAGTGCCAAATAAGTTAATCGATGATTACTATAAGAAATGATGTAATTGCTAGTATTTATATAAACTCAATCATATCTGTTTAATAAATTGCTAAATATCTATTTTGGCTAAAATACAATGATACAACAAATATTAGTGTTGTTTAATCGAGCATTATGTCGACATGTCATGATATAGACAAAATTAAAATCAAATTGCTTGTATTTTCTATAATACAATCAAAATATTTGAATACTCGTATAATTATAAGTATTTAGTTAAAACAATGTATTATGCAATAACTTATTCTCTAAATACTTGTATTCAGCATTAATTGAACATTAGTGCAACAAAAAATTCTAAAAAGGTCATAATTTAGTCTCTAACGGTGCCGAATAAGTAATAATAATTGGATATACTGTCAAAAAGATGTGTAATTATTGGTATTATATTAAAATACAGTCATATGTCCCTAACAGATTGCCAAATATCTATTTTTTAGCTAATACATTGATATAAGCAAATTAATTGTTTATATCAGAGTATTATATTAAAATACCTTTATATAGATACGTTCAAAGTCTAATTGCACTTATTCTTTTCAATGCATTCATAATCAATAAATAATATCATAGTTGCGAGTATTCTATCAAAATAACTTATTATACAATGAATTATTTTTAAATGCTTGTATATGGCTTGAATTCAACATTAATGCAATGAATAACGGTAAACATGCCACAATTCAGTTGAAATACAAGTACGATATACATCGGTCTCCAAAAAGTGTCAAATAAGTTGAAATACGTCAGTGTACCTTCAAGAGGAGGTGTAATTGCCAGTATTACTTTAAAACTCAGTCATATCTCTCTAATTGATTACTAAATACTTATTTTCTCCTAAAATACAGTGATACAACAAATATTAGTCGTTAATTTGAGTACTAAAGAATTGCGATGATATAGACAAATTAAATTCAATTGCTTCTATTCTCGACTGATACGATAAAAAAAACTCAATACTCATTTAATTATTAGAATTTTGTTAAAATATATTATGCAATAAATCTTTCTCTAAATGCTTGTATTCCGCTTGAATTCAACATTAATTCAGTGAAAAGTTCTAAAAATGTTACTATTCATTTCAAATACTTTGATATGTCATAAATCAGTCTCTAAACGTGCCAAATAAGTTTTAATACCTCGATCTACTATGAAAAAGATGTCTAATTGCTGGTATTATATCAAAACACAATCATATGTCCCAAACAGATCGCCAAATATCTGTTTTCGGCTAAAATACATCGATATAGCAAATATTAATTGTTTAATCAGAGTATTATATTAAAATGCCTTAATATAGATAAGTTCAAAGTCTAATTGCATGTATTCTTTTCAAATACATTTAAACATCATTAAATAAGGTCATAGTTCCGAGTATTCTATCAAAATAACTTATTATGCAATGAATTATTCTCTAAATGCTTTTATATGACTTGAATTCAATGTTAATGCAATGAATAGCAGTAAAAAGGCTACAATTGAATTGAAAGACAATGATATGTTATAAATAGGTCTCTAAAGGTGCCAAATAAGTTGAAACACTCTCAAGAGTTATGTAATTTCCAGTATTATATTAAAACTCAATCATATCTCTCTAATAGACTGCTAAATATCTATTTTCGCCTACAATACATTGATACAGTAAATATTAGTTGTTTAATCCGAGTACTATGTCGACATGTCATGATATAGACAAAATTAAAATCAAATTTCTTGTATTTGCTATTAATACGATCAAAAATATCTGAATACTCGTATAATTATAAGTATTTTGTTAAACTAATGTATTATGCAATAAATAATTCTTTAAATGCTTGTATTTCGCTTTAATTCGAGATTAATGCAATGAAAAGTTCTAAAAATATTACTATTTATTTCAAATACATTGATATGTCATAAACCAGTCTTTAAAGGTGTCTAATAAGTTATAATAACTCGATATACTATCAAAAAGACATGTAATTACAAGTATGATATCAAAACACAATGATATGTCACTAACAGGTTGCCAAACATCTGTTTACGGTTAAATTATATCAATATAGTAAATATTAATTGTTTAATCAGAGTATTAAGTTAAATTGCCTTTATATTGGTAAGCTCACAGCTAATTGCACATAGTTTTTCAAATGCATTCAAAAATTATTAAATAATGTCATAGTTGCGAGTATTCTATCAAAATAACTTATTATACAATGAATTATTTTCTAAATGCTTGTATATGGCTTGAATTCAACATTAATGCAATGAATAACGGTAAACATGCCACAATTCAGTTGAAATACAAGTACGATATACATCGGTCTCCAAAAAGTGTCAAATAAGTTGAAATACGTCAGTGTACCTTCAAGAGGAGGTGTAATTGCCAGTATTACTTTAAAACTCAGTCATATCTCTCTAATTGATTACTAAATACTTATTTTCTCCTAAAATACAGTGATACAACAAATATTAGTCGTTAATTTGAGTACTACATCGAATTGCGATGATATAGACAAAATTAAATTCAAATTGCTTCTATTCTCGACTGATACGATAAAAAAAACTCAATACTCATTTAATTATTAGAATTTTGTTAAAATATATTATGCAATAAATCTTTCTCTAAATGCTTGTATTCCGCTTGAATTCAACATTAATTCAGTGAAAAGTTCTAAAAATGTTACTATTCATTTCAAATACTTTGATATGTCATAAATCAGTCTCTAAACGTGCCAAATAAGTTTTAATACCTCGATCTACTATGAAAAAGATGTCTAATTGCTGGTATTATATCAAAACACAATCATATGTCCCAAACAGATCGCCAAATATCTGTTTTCGGCTAAAATACATCGATATAGCAAATATTAATTGTTTAATCAGAGTATTATATTAAAATGCCTTAATATAGATAAGTTCAAAGTCTAATTGCATGTATTCTTTTCAAATACATTTAAACATCATTAAATAAGGTCATAGTTCCGAGTATTCTATCAAAAATAACTTATTATGCAATGAATTATTCTCTAAATGCTTTTATATGACTTGAATTCAATGTTAATGCAATGAATAGCAGTAAAAAGGCTACAATTAATTGAGATTATGTTATAAATAGGTCTCTAAAGGTGCCAAATAGTTGAAACACTCTCAAGAGTTATTTAATTTCCAGTATTATATAAAAACTCAATCATATCTCTCTAATAGAACTGGTAAATATCTATTTTCGCCTACAATACATCGATACAGAAAATATTAGTTGTTGTTAATCGAGTGTTTACTAATGTCGACATGTCATGATATAGACAAAATTAAAATCAAATTTCTTGTATTTGCTATTAATACGATCAAAAATATCTGAATACTCGTATAATTATAAGTATTTTGTTAAACTAATGTATTATGCAATAAATAATTCTTTAAATGCTTGTATTTCGCTTTAATTCGAGATTAATGCAATGAAAAGTTCTAAAAATATTACTATTTATTTCAAATACATTGATATGTCATAAACCAGTCTTTAAAGGTGTCTAATAAGTTATAATAACTCGATATACTATCAAAAAGACATGTAATTACAAGTATGATATCAAAACACAATGATATGTCACTAACAGGTTGCCAAACATCTGTTTACGGTTAAATTATATCAATATAGTAAATATTAATTGTTTAATCAGAGTATTAAGTTAAATTGCCTTTATATTGGTAAGCTCACAGCTAATTGCACATAGTTTTTCAAATGCATTCAAAAATTATTAAATAATGTCATAGTTGCGAGTATTCTATCAAAATAACTTATTATACAATGAATTATTCTCTAAATGCTTATATATGGCTTGAACGTTAACGCATAGTAGAAATAACGCTACAATTCAATTGAAATGCAATGATATGTTATAAATCTATCTCTAAAAGTGCCAAATAAGTTGAAATACGATGATATACTATCAGAAAATGGTGTAATTGCCAGTATTATTTTAAAACTCAGTCATATCTCTTTAATAAATTGCTAAATATCTATTTTCGGCTAAAATACATCGATACAACAAATATTAGTTGTTTAATCTGAGTACTATTCTATTGAAATGTAATGATATGTTAAAATATTTGTCGACATGTCTTGATATAGACAAAATTTAAATCAAATTGCTTGTATTCTCTACTGATACAATCAAAAATATTTGAATACTCGTATACTTATTACATCTTTTTTTTGAAATTATAATTTATTAGGATATAATACCAAAATTAAAGGAAATTAAAGACCAAATTCGTTTGATTTAGCCCCTCTTACTTTAGTTGCATTAGTTTTATATTTGATAATAATTTGAGTTATATTAAAAATTTGAATGTGTTATTAGTTTTTTATTTAGATTCACTTGAAAATTGTTAGGTAAATAATATTGTAAATATATGCTAATGTATTAAATTGATTAATTATAGGATTATTTGGGTAAGTAAAGCGTGGATTTATAGTTAAAGAAAAGTAATTAGAAAATAGAAGCTTAATTATAGTTATAAGAGCTTACTTTATGGTCAGACCTAAGTTAGCTTAAGTACCTTATAATAAGCTAATTAACTAATCCTAATCCAATTTCGAGAGCTTTTAATCGGCATGAGTACGTGGCATTCAAACGAGCATGGAAGGCTGCATGTTCTGATTTCTGAATGACATCGCCAGAGATAGTGTTGATTAGGCATTAAATTTATTATGGCACTGATAACTAAATTCAAAACCGTATTATTTTAAATAATAATAAATAAATAAATTTTAATATAAAAAATATTATTTTATTTTATAAATTTGATTTTTTAATAAAATTATCAACTTTATTTCACAACCTAAATCAAAATATGTGATTCGAATATTTTAATCTAAAATGAGAAATAAAATAAATAATTTTATTAAAAATAATTGAGCGTATGAAATAAAATAATATTTTTTATATTAAAATTTTATAAAATATAATAAAATTTTATTTATTTAGTATTATTATTATTTTTTAAATTAGTACTATTTTGATTCTGGTTTTGATTTTTGTGCCGGCCCAAATTTTGCAAAAAAAAAAAGTAATTCTGTCAATAGATTATAATTTCTTAAAATTTGAGACTCTGAAAAATTAAAGATTAAATTATAACATTTATTGTAAGAACTTAAGATTATGTGAAAAACTAATAGAAATTGATATCCAAATTATAATTTGTGCTGCTTGATATTAGACAAGATGCTTGGAGTGAATCGGAGAATTAAATTATAATTTTTATTGGAAGGTATTTAATTTAAGACTATGATTAAGAAAAATTAAAAAATAAAATTATAATTTTTTAGAATGCAAGTCTTTCTCTAAATTAAAAAAAAGAAGAAGAAAAGACATTATATTATAACTTTATTTGATAAAATTAGAATCTAAAATTAAATCTAAGAAAGATTAAAAAATTAAATTGTAAATTTGTAGATTTAAGATGAGGTTTAAGAAAATTGAAAGACCAAATTATTATTATTTTTAAACATTAGGACCTAAATTTAATATTAAAAAAATTTAGAAAATTAAATTATAATTTCTTAAAAATCAGGATTAAATTATGATTTCTATTATAAGTATGTGCTATTGCGTTAAATTATTGTAAGTTATTGAGATGTAGGACTAAGATTAAGAAAAAATGAGGGATAAAATCAATATTTCTTAGCATGCAAGTCATTATGTAAGAAAAATTAGAAGACTATATTATAATTTTTATTTTTTTTGAAATTTGAGGATGAAAAGAAATTAGAAAAATAAATTATAATTTTTTGTAATTTAAGATGAAATTACAAAAATATCAGGAACTAGATTATATTATTTCAAGAATTGAGACTTAAAATTATGATTGAAAAATTAAGGAAATAAATTATGATTTCTTGCATCTAAAATTAAAAAAAGAAAATTCAGGAGATTAACTTATAATTAGTTGTTAATGTGTTTTTTCTAGTTAGCTAATCCTAATCTTATTTGAATTGCCTCTAATTAGCATGGGTATGTGTCATTCAAGTAGCATACTTGGAGTTTATTTATTTGTAAAATTTAATTTTAATAAAATTAAATTTAAATTTAAATAAAATTATATATACATTTTTAATTATAAATAATATGAAATAAATTAATTATTATATCAAAATATGTGAGAACTATAATATAAGATAGTTATTTTTTTGTGCGTGTAGAATGTAAAATAAAGTTAATTTTATTTTAAATTATATGTATGATGTGAAATATAATTAAATTTTAATATTAAATTTTTTATAGTGTTATATGTTTAATTAAAATTAATCAAGCTATTTTTAACCTAGTTAAATAAACAAAATCATGGAGTTATGCTATGATTGACATGGGTAGCTGTTCGTGAGAAGGAGTCCGAAGAGACAGCAGTACACAGAGAATTAAGCCTAATGATTAAGGCTTAAATAAGAATAATAAATATCAAGAAAAACACAGAGGTTTAAGGTGATTCAGGGATAAAATCCCCTACGTCCATCGAAATCAACTTGTAGCTTTTTACGATATCTTGAAAAAGGGGGCCACTCGGGCCTAGTACAGTGTTGCGTAAGGCAGAGAGAAATGAAATAAAAATGGAGGAAAGAAAAGATCCCCCTTGAAGCCTCATTCAAGGGTATTTATAGCTGAACGGTAGTGGAGTTCAGCCCGGGTCTTCCGGAACGGGATAGTGTATTCAACTGCTAAACCTATACTGGTGGTCCCACCGCTGTCGGCCACTGGACGAGCTGGAAGTAGTGGGTGGAGACCCTGGCTTCTTGATCTTTGCAACTCCTCTGAAAACCCGTAGAGGCAGGAGCACGCGAATCATTGATTTGTGTGACTGGTGGGAACCTGAGCCTTTGGGAATAGTCCGGTTGTGACACTCTGATAGCGATGGATATAGTTAGGAAATATCGTCACCAATGGTATTGGGAGGCAGTTTCAAACATCGTGGCTAATGTGTAGGGAAAGCTGGGATAAGTCGTATCCGATGTCATGAAGATGTTGTAGCTTAATTCTCATCGATGAGACTTGCAAGGGCCTGAACCATCAAGGTCAAGGTTCGAGATCTGTAAAAGGGGAACTCATTATTATTATTATAACAGAGGGTTAACATGCCCCTGCCACGTGTACGGTTAAGATGCAGCGCTACAACCACGTGTTAACAGTAGCCTATACTGTTGATTGGTGTACAAGGGTATTATTGGCATAGAAATTAGATAAAAAGGTTGAGTTGGACCTGAAATGAAGATTAAGCGAAATTAAAAGAGTAAAATATATTTTCTACAAAATGACAAACCTAGGAAAAGATTAAAATAAATTGTAATACTAAATTGTAAATTTTACAAAATAAAAAAAATTCCTCCCTAAACTCTTGCTTCTAATATCTAAATTGCAATTTAGGACTAAATTACAATTTCTATATAAAATCGAAGGATCAAATTAGAATTTTTATTATGAAAAATTTGAACATAGAATGAAAATTAAGAGAAATCAGAAAACTAACTTGCAATTTCTATGAAAAATCAAATGACTAAATTAGAATTACTATAAAAAACATTTGACCTACTTTGAAGATTAGGAGAAATTGGAGGATTAAATTACAATTTTTTGCAACAAATCAAACAATTAAATTATAATATTATTATAAATAATTTGGACCTATAATGAAGATTATTTGAAATTGAAGACTACATAACAATGAAATAGGAAGGGGCACCTGTAATAAAAATTGGATGATACATGGCAATCATAACAAGGCAAAAGTTAGAGACAATCAAATGAGAAAGAAAAATAACGATCACCATAAAAGTTTTTTCGGCATAAACTCCATTTTTTTAATAAATTATAAATATAAATATAGATATAAATATAAATACTGTAATTTTGAGTCATAAAAATAATTTAAAATTTTGTTTACTTATGTGATAAAACCTACATATTTACATAGCAAAATCTTATCTTAGTTATGTTTTTAAATATAATTTTTTATGGTTACTTTGAAAGCAAAAAGGTACTGTACTTGGATGATCGTCTATTATATTTTTTTTTGGATAATTACTTACATACCACACAATTTAATTTTATTTATACCTTACCCATCCATTCTTAGTTAATTACGCTATGCACACTCAAAACATTACAAAATCTTACATACACACATTTGAGTTAAAACTTAATCAAAATCTATTTTAAAAAAAATATTCTGTTAGTAAATCATTAAAATTATATTTTTACTCTCAATGGTACATATTTTTCTCTTCCTCAATACTACACTAAAACGCTGATTTGCCCTAAAATTAATTCACGTCGCAGATGTCTCCTTCCTTTGCCACCACCTAAATATTAAGTTTTTAGGATTTCACTCAAAATATATTTAAATATCCTTAAAATGTAATCTAACTATAGTTAGGTTATTGAAAAATTATAATTACTCATTATAATAAAAATAAATTAAAATGTGTGTATGTAAGATTTTATAATGTTTTGAGTGTGCATAGTGTAATTAACTAAGAATGAATGGGTAAGACATAAATAAAACTAAATTGTGTGACATATATGTAATTATTCTTTTTTTTTAATTTATAAAATTAAAAACATGACTATAACTTTTGTAATATTTTTAATACTTTAAATTTTGGCACATTTATCATCTACTGAAGGATGATACTCAAGACATAATTGATCACAGATAACGTAATGTTTTTAATGTATCTATGTTCATTTAGAAATATTATTGCCTCGTTTAGTTCGAGACTATTTTTCTGCCCAACATAAATTTCAATTGTAAAAATTAACTTTATTTCATATCTAATACAAATACAAATATTAGAGTTTAAAGCATTTCATATTATACACATTTTTTAATATTTAATTTTTTTTTTCATTAAACTTAAAAATAAAATATTTTTTTCTCTTATTAAAAAAAAACTCAAACCAAACGAGAATTATGAATTACCTAATTATCTCTTTTGTATTTAGCTGTGACTAGAGGTGCCATAATATATTCATTTCTATGCAAATGTATTACGATGTAATGAGTTACATTCTATTCTACTGAACACTGATCAGAGATATTCTGATACATTTATTTACGTTTGAGATATCTTTTGTAACGATATTTAGACTTTAAAATAATCTGAATGCAATTTACATTAAAATCTTAAAAGAGGTTTTGATACTTTTAAATTTACTAATTAATTTAATAATTTTGCATTTTATAATCAATCATGAGGTTGATTGAAATGGTGTCACTATCATGAGTTGAGTTAAACTTTGATGATTTGAAAGGTTTCCCAAAGTATAATTTAGTAATTAAAAAATATGATTTTTATTTTTCATTGTTTATAGATAGATTGCATTGTTATGCAAAGGTAAAATTTTAAAAAATATATATCTATTTGTTTGTAAAATTAAATTTAAGAAGATTAAAATTAAATTTAGATAGAAATATTTTTTTATTAAAAATTATAAATGATGTGAAATAAAATTAATTATTATGTTGAATTATGTGAGAGATGTAATATAAAATTAGTTATTATGTTGTAATATGTGAGGGATGTGATATAAGTTAGTTATTATTTTAGTAATATCTGTAGGATGTGAAATAAATTTAATTTTTAATATTAATTTTTATGTATGATGTGATATACCTGATTAAAATTAAATTAAATTAATTTTAAATTTCTAAATAAACAGGATCATAGAGAGTGCTATTTAACATAAAAAAAATTAAAAATAAAAATAAAAAAAATATTGCCAAATTTGTTTTTAAAGCAATACTCTCGAGAATAAACCGTAGGTCCGTATGATACTACTCTTTTGTGTGTAATTATACTAATTTTTGTACGGACGAGCATAGGTGGTGCAAGTTAATCTCATCTGCTTCTGAGGATCATTCGACCACGTCGTTACGCATCTTCTTGATCGGTGCCAGTTGATGTCGAGCTCGAGTGGTTCAGCAGCGATTCATCCTGCGACCACCGGAGAAAAGTTGGCGAATGGAGAACGCCGGTGAGTCGTAGAGTTTTCGATGGTCTTCCACTTCTTTTTCCTTTATGAAGCTCCATCGTCTCTTAGAGTCTAGTATTTGTTTGTTAATCAAACTTTAGGGCTCTTCAGCTTGGCAAATATTTGTAAATTCGCTAATAATTGTTGTTAGTGGCTCAAATTTCTGATTGGAGATAGCTGAGCGTTTGCGATGTGTGATTTCATACGGCCATCCTTGAAGTACGATTAACCGGCCTTGTTCAGGGCGATGGTTGCATCGCTTGGTCTTATACGTGTTTTTGTGTTTGTATGCCCATATACATGTATATTGTTGACGCCCAGGAATGCCGTCAGATTCCACAGGGGAGAATATCTGGTCCGCAGCACCGAACCATCTAACCCGAGGAGAGAAACCGGGAGCCAAAACAGTGCTAAGAACCAGGAAAGATCAGTAGATGGGTAGACACATAGATTTAATGTAGTTCTGAAACGGTTTTAGTTGTAGTCACGAGAAGAGGAAGTCCCCCCTTTTTGGGGCCATGAATGAGCCTATTTATGATCGCTGAGGGCGATGTTATTGATCGGAGTGCGTTAGTTGTAGGTCCTTTGGGGGCTGATGGTAGAGTGACACATAGCCTGATAGGTTGTAGCAGGAAACTGGGTAATCGGTCTCCGTTGGAGCATGTCCTCCCTGATGAAAGTGATGGTGGCGGCCTTTTGCCAACCACCTCTGTATGTCTAGTGGAGCAGGCCATTAGAGATGCAGGCCACTCTTCTTGGATATGTTGTGGATGCAGATAGCAATGGGCACAACTGGGAAAAATTATTGCCTCGTATCACTATGCCAGCTCATCTATTAGGCACCCAATAGGAGCATGCAAGTGCGAGCTATGCCATGCATGTAACGGTGAAGAAACGCTATTTTGCATTGTTTTCTCGCTGTTTTGTGTCATTTTTTCATATTTCTGTAAAAAAATTTATTGTATAGTATTTTCTATTTAATTTACATTTTTTTACCTAGTATTCATTTTCTTTTTTTTTGTATATGTATGTAAATCAAGCAAAAAATATTATACAATAAAAATTTTGCAAAAAAGATAAAAATGACGCAAAACAATGAGAAAATGATGCGAAACAATGTTTCTTTGAAGTTGCGCATGGCACAACACGTAGGTCCCGAATGCTTTCCTGACATGCTTCTATTGAGTGCTTTATGGATGAGCTGGCATAGTAACTTGAGGCAATAATTTTTCCACAATCGGTGATATTTTTTGAGTTGTGATTATCACTCGGCATGATGACTCCCGCCATCTTCTGGGCTAAACCTCGAGGTAGCGTGAGGTTTTGCTTGAAGTGCTTGAGATGGGGAGGCTGCTCGGGTTGTAGGCTCGGTATCAAAGACTGTGGATCCTCTAGGCTCTGCTTGGCTTGGTTTCGTTTACATCCATTAGCGGTGCCATTCAACATTACCCGCCATGTGGACGGCAGGGATTGTTTGGGGAATCCGTGTGCAAACATATATCATATGTGTGCGAGTGTAAAATTTTTACACAATGTACATATTCCAGTACTTTCTTGGTGATTTCTTCTCATATATTGCTCTAAAACTTCACTAGTTTTACTTTTTTCTGGGAAGATGTATTTGTCGTATTGTCCAATTATTATCATCTGATTTTTCCATTAAGGTGACTAAGTTTTGCTTAATAGAAGAAGAAAGTAGATAATATATTAGCTGCTCAATGTAGAGTTATAGAGTTCGCATTTGGTATAGATTAAAAGCTGATGGAAATGAACTTCAAGATTTTCTCGATATAAGCAATGTTATTAGTTTTTGTAGTATCTAGCATAAAAAAAAAAATTTGTAGTCTGTGATATACATGAGTTGCTTAGATCGTTTATGAGTTGGATTTTCCTGATATCATATAGCTGTCTATATACAAAATGGCAGTTAACATCACCATCGCAATGCTTTTATGAACCTGAAATATGACATGTAAGCAAGACATTTTTATAGGTTTGCTGTATTTACATGTTACCTTCGCCTTTAACTTAATTTCATAGTTGTGATCTGGCTGTTGGATTTATCTGGTTTATCTCTGAGTCATGTCAGCATACGCTCTATTTATCAAAATCTCTCGGTTCTTGCTTAGTTCTGATATGGCTATTGATGTATGCCACTGTTTATCTTGTGGACAATTGTAGAGTAAATTTGGAATTTATTTCTAGCTGTTGAAATTCTGTTGTCCATCAGTGAATTTGCTTTGTTTTTTTTCCTTTGAAGAACTTTAAAAAAAAAAAGAAAAAACTTGAATTCCATCTCTTATAGCTCTAACTTTGTTTTGTGTTGAACATTGTCATGTTTATTAAAGCAGGAGTGGATCAAACAAATTCTTCTGTGCCCCCCGTAGAAGGTGTTGCTGGAGGGGGTACTGGTTATGGATGGAGTGATAGTGGCCCTCTGGATTCAAACTTACTTTCAGGAGAAGTTGATCCTACAAGAGTTCCAACAGCAGATTTGTTGCATGTGTGGTGCATGCCAAGTTCTGCAAATGTTGGACAGCAAGAAATACCACGTCCTTTAGAGAATGTAAGGCCTATTGTCCTTTGGTAATATTTACCTGCAATTTATATTGTCAGCTATTTTCATGGTGATCAATGGACAGGATATTGCTGCTAGAACTTATTTGTAAGTGTTTTCTTATTCAATATGTTTGATAGTGGCAGAGGATTATGTCGAGTTGCTGTTATGGCTTAATTTTCACACATGGGAATATTGAATGATTAATTCCCGGTCATTTCCCAAGTTTCAGATGCAACCTTTATGAAAGTTTTAATCACTGTTATAGTTAATTATGATCATATTGTTTAAATACTTCCTAAATTACTGTTCCGCAGTGATATACCTTTAAAATGAAATACCAAACATATATGCTTCATATTAGTTTCTCCAGCTAATGGTACCTGAAAATTGAAATCAATGATTTTGTCTAAGCAGATGATCTGTTTAACATGCTGTAATTCCCTACATTCCATCATTTGCTTCTCTTGCCCCATTTATTGCATCTTATTTAACCTTAGTGCCACCTCACCACTTTGTTGTAAAAGTTTATGTTGTTTTCAAAGGGTTTAGATCATGCCCCTAACTTTGTAATCTTATGTATTCTTATTGGCCAATATTTCCAATAAATTTTTGAATATATGAGATGCAACCTATAAGACTAGCTATTCATTTTAATGACTTTACTTTGTTATTGTCAAAAAAACTAAAACCTTTTTCAAACTATAAACCACAAAATCTTTCATATTTTGAATGGCCTTCACTTTAAGCAAGGTTGCTTTAGAATATGAAGCATGAAGCCTAGTTTTAACTTTTTTATCCATTTCATTAGCACGTGCTTCCTAATTCTGATCAGAGATTGCCAGGCTTCCGTGCTTGGCCTAATCAATTATCGAGTTCTAAGTCTTATCTTCTATCAAAGTTAGGAAAGGGCCATCCTTCATTACATTCATAGTTATATACTATCATATTATATTATACTATCTAATATCCTGTTATAAATTTGAGTTATTGTTTTCTTCTTCTATTTGTTCTAATGATGAATTTGCATCAAAGATATCTCTTTTGGCAGCAAGAAATGAGAGAGAAAGTGTTCAAATTGCTCTGCGACCCAAAATTTCCTGGGCCAGTTCTGCCGTAGCTGGTTTTGTCCAGATACACTGCACTGACCTGTGCTCTTCTTCTGGTGATCGGTTAGTCCTTTTAAATCGAGTTTCTATTTGTCTTTGTTTCCCTTTGAAGTCTGTTTTCTTCTTAATATAAGTTAACAGTTTTGAATCCCTTGATTGGTGGCTTTATTGTGGTGATAAATTCTTTGCAGGTTGGTTGTTGGCCAGTCTGTAACTTTGCGTCGTGTGGTGTCAATCTTAGGTGTGCCTGATGCTCTTGTACCTCTTGATCTACCAGTCACTCAAATTAACCTGCTTCCTGGGTATAGGCTTACATAAAAGATCTATGTTTGCAATTAAATCATGGTGAAATTGACATCCCTAAAGATTTAAAATTCCTTTAGAAATCAATCATCTGTTTCATCACAGGGAAACTACTGCAATCTGGCTTTCCATCAATGTGCCTCCTGGACAGCCACCTGGTCTTTATGAAGGGCAAGTTTTCATTACTGCTGTGAGAAATGACCTGGGGTGAGATATGGCTTAGTCTCATTTAAGGCCTGTTTGGTTGTGTGTAAATCAGTTCACTTGGCAGTATAATGCAACAGGGCTTATTGAAAGATAGTGTAAAGTGATTATAACAATCTAGGCTGGCTAAGCAATGGTTATTATTGTCTTTAAATGAATCTTTGCTCTTTTCATATACTTTTGCTTATCTTGATTAAGCAGCAGTTCTTTTATTTTATTTTTCCCACTCCAGACGTTCCTCACAATTTCCTGTTAAATCTGAGAAAATTGCAATATATAAAGAACTCAAAGGCTGCCTTGATGCACTTGATCCAATCGACGGAAAAACAGTGAATGAAGTGGTACTGTATGACATAATTTACATAATTCCTCAGATGCATTGTTTTATTTAAATGTTTATGCATCCTGATTATTACCTTGACATTTAGGTTGAGAGAGCAAAATACACTGCATCGGTTTTGAGGGGAGTGCTACTGTCACCGATATTTCATGAATTTGAGCCTATTAATGGCTCAACTGACATGATGGATGAAGACACTTTGACAAATCTCTCTGTGCAGTTGAAGATAAGCCTCACAGTTTGGAACTTCACTCTTCCAATAACGCCTTCTTTTCCTGCCGTAATTGGTGTATCCTTCCATTACTTTATTTAAAGTATCTGAGCTTCCCATTTGGGTTGGTTGTGTATTTCCTTTGCCTACCAGGAATTTAGTAATATGCCATAATATTATAAATCATAATTTATTCTTTTATTGTAATTTCTCTCAAGAATGCATCGTTGAATCCTTTATAATTTGTAATGCATGCTTATTTCCTGTGCCAACAAGGCAGTGCTTTTTCATATTCCTTGACAGTTGACTTTAGATATCTGAAACTGTGATTGAAGATCGCTTTGGGCTAGACCATGGGAGTGATGGCTGGTTTAATGCGCTGGATGAACATTTTAGGTGGCTTCTGCAGTATAGGATTAGTCCATTCTTTTGTAGATGGGGTGATAGCATGCGTGTTTTAGCTTACACCTGCCCTTGGCCAGGTACTTTGTTAGTTCTCAAGGTCTCAAAAATTTTGTTCATGTTAATAATTTAAGTAGTTGATTGTTTTACTCTAAATGATTTTGATTTTCATTCTTTACATTTTTATATTTCCCTCCTGTTTTCTGTCTTTATACTAGCTGATCATCCAAAGTCTGAGGAGTACTACTCCAACCCAAGATTAGCAGCATATGCTTTACCTTATGCTCCCATTCTCTCTGGGTATGCTTATCATTTTACATGCGGAATTCTGATACCTTGATCTCAAAATCAAGTCAAAGCTACTATGAGCTTGATGACATGTAACAGTAGTGATGCAGCAAAAGATTCCTTGCGGAAGGAGGTTGAAATGCTAAAGATCAAGGACCATTGGAAAAAAGCTTACTTCTATTTGTGGGATGAGGTATGAATATTCTATGATCGATGTTTTGTGCTGTTTGTCACACTGGTAGGTCATCTGGATGTGATATGAAGTTTCTTCTTTAAACATTTGTTCTCCATTTGATTGTTTCTTTTTGTTTCATTCCTATCTGGTTATGTGTGGACTGTTTTATATTTATATCATACTATTTACTTACCTATATGATGAGCTATAATCCTCATGTTTCAGCCATTGAACATGGAGCAGTATGAGGTGATTCGCAGCATGTCTAGAGAGATACAGACTTATGCACCAGATGCACGTGTCCTGACTACTTACTACTGTGGTAAGAGAGAATTTGAAATCTTTCGGTAAATATTTTATTTTTTTCTTGAATCAGTTTTAATGTAATTAGATTTCTATTCCAGAAAGACTGATTTGACATCCAGGCTTTCATGTCCTGAATATTACACGTACTTTTAAATTCATGATCTAAGCATATCTTTTTGCTTTTATACTGAGAATGAAATGTTAACAGCGATGCTAGCATCTTGACAATTTTAATAATTTTTCAAATTTTGTACCTGTGCTGTCGCATCCTCTGTATCATCAGAGCTAAAATCTGAGTTGAAATTATTGCATCTATCTCCACTGTCATCACAATATGAATTTGATAGACAAAGGTGTCCATTTGGTATTATTTGGGGTGTGTTTGTTTGTAAAGTTAAATATAAGAAGATTAAAATTAAATTTAAATAGAGATATTTTTTTATTGAAAGTTGTGAATGATGTGAAATAAAGTTAGTTATTATGTTGAGATATGTGAGGGATGTGATATAAAGTTAGTTATTATGTTAGAATATGTGAGGGATGTGATATAAGTTAGTTATTACTTTAGTAATATGTGTAGGATGTGAAATAAATTTAATTTTTAATATTAAATTTTATGTGTGATGTGATATGCCTGATTAAAATTAAACAAGGTTAATTTTAAACTCCTAGACAAACGGGCCCTTGATGTTTAAGAATTGACATCACTCTAAATTAAATGGAAGTTTTAAATGGAATATTCCATCTTGGTCATACAAGTTAACCTAGGTGTTTATCTGGTTATACTTGCACACTTTAGATGTGTCAACGGTTAATTTAATGAATGACAGGTTTAATAGGTAACTAGACTTAAATAGTCTAATATATTTGTAATTTTTCCTTTCATTTATTATATTAAATCTCTAGTTCCCAATTGGCCTAAGAGCTTGAGCTAGTAGGCTATAGTTCAAGAATTGTTTTATATCCTAACATGTCCCATCACACACAATCTTATTTAATTTGCAATGCAGAGTTTAACATAGGTATATTTTTTGTTCAAAATTTTATGTTTTAGACAATTGATCATCGATTTGAACTTGAGACCTCTGACTCTAATACCAAATTAAATCAACAGTTACCAATTGACCTAACAGTTTAGGCTAGCAAATTATAGCTTGGAAATAATTTTATATTGTAAAATATTTATTTATTCTGACAATGTTTCATGTGGCTGAAATTAAGTTAGTTTATTATAATAGATTTTGTTTATGGTGTAAAATAAAGTTGATAGTTGTATTAAATTATTTTTAAGATTTGAGAATAAATTGATTTTATGATGGTGATTGTATAAGATGTAGATCAAAAACTGAATATATGTAGTGCACATTTAGTCAAGAAATAAATACTTATATTGGAGATGTGACAATTGGTGATCAAATTGTCAAGAAGAGTGAGCGCTTTAGATACCTTGGATCAATTATACAAAATGATGGTGAAATAGATAATGACGTTATTAGCAGGATTCAATCAGGATGGGTAAAATGGAGAAATGCTTCTGGTGTGTTGTGCGATAGAAAAATTCCATCCAGAATCAAGGGTAAATTTTATAAAACTGTAGTAAGATCAGCGATGATATATGGTGCTGAATACTGGCCTGCAAAGAGAAAACATACAAATAAAATGAATGTTACAGAAATGAGGATGTTAAGGTGGATGTGTGGATATACACGAAAGGATAGAATGAGAAATGAGTATATCCGAAAGAAAGTTGGTGTTGCACCAATTGAGGATAAACTTAGAGAAAGTCGGCTTAAATGGTTTGGACATCTAAATCGTAGGCCGATTGAAGTTCTAGTTAGAAAAATTGAGTTATTGGATTTTGCCCATGTACAAAGAGGAAAAGGGAGACCAAAGAAGACATGACAAGAAACTATAAGGAGTGATCTTAGTTACTTAAATTTACATAAGAATTTTGTAACTGATAGAGCGCAATGGAAACAAAGGATTCATGTAGCCGACCCCGCCTAGTGGGATTAAGGCTTGGTTGTTGTTGTTTGTTGTGATTGTATAAGATGTGAAATAAAATAAATTTTTTATTGTTTAAATATTATGTTAGATACGAGAAATTATGGTATGGATCTCTAAGGCATGATGAGCATTTTCATATAAGTTCATGATTTAAAATAGAGTAAATCACATATGGGTTGTTGACATAGGAAGGACATTGTAAATAAGTCCCAACTTTTAAAATTCTCGATTTGGGTCCCTCAGGTTCGTTTTGCACTGCAGCTAAGTATCTGAGGTTGATTCTAGTCATTTTGTTCGATCCCGTTGGACGGAATCACTATATATAAATGAAACGGTTTTTTGTTTGACAAACAAGCAAACGCTTTAACAAAACAATTTGACCTTTTTACACTTATATTTCATTTTCTCCAGGTCTTCTTTTCTTATTTTCTTCTCTTTTACGCTTCTTACTTTTTTATCATTCTTTTCTCCTTCTCCTCATTTCTTCATCTATAAATTTTATGAGGGCTATTTTGACATGAAAATATATAACTTTATAATTGGTCGCAAAATAAGTCATGTGGACCTACTTAACTACCCAACTTTGAAGACCGTTTCAAATTGAATCAATTTAAAATAAATTTAAAAAAAAAACTAGGAACATTTTCTAATATTTTAAAGGATAAATTGCATTTGGGCCCTTGAGGTTATACAGGTGTCTTAAATGAATTTTAACTTTTGAAAAAACCTTAATTGCAGTCCCTCAGGCTAAGTTTTGCGCAACTATTAGGTCTCAAACGAAATTGAGTCGTTTGTTGCAAATAACAATCTTACTCTCCATATTTTGAGTTGTCTTTCACTTTCCCATTCTTTGTTCGTAACCCATTGCTTTTTTCTAATTTTTAATAAAACTTTATAGCTTTTCTATTTATTATTTTTTTGCAAATAAATAGAAATTAAAGCTTAAAATTTAAAAATGATTAAAACTTCAAAAAAATTTAATTTTATCATCTCCTTTACTCTCTCCTTTTTACAAATTTAAAATTTAACACTTAAAAAATTATAAGTACTTAAATTGTAAAATTTTAAATTTAATTTGATTCTTACCAATATCTCTTTTCTGTAAAATATTAAAATGTTAAGAATTTGAAATAAAAATTTAAAAGTTAAATTTCTACATATCTATCTTCTATAAAATTTAAAATTAAAAAAAAGATTAAAATTTAGTTTTTCCCATTTTGCCTTTGCTCTAAAAAATTAAAGAGGCGTTTGGTTCAATGTTATCTTGATGTTATGTTATGTTATCTAAATGTTATGGGATTTAGATGTCCATTAAGTGACAATTTTATAATTTTTTAGAAAATTATCGAAAGATGTCAAACTAAACAATTATTATTTTTTAGATAACATAACATAGGATCAAGATAATATCGAACCAAATGCCTCCTAAATTTTATAATATTTCACTAGGTTCAAGACTCTTTTCTCTTCGCTCTATCATGCGAGATAGAGAAGATAAGAGAATGTTTGAATTGACATAACATGAAACTTATTGACCTGAATGCACCATAGAGGGCAACATTAGTGCCCCAGAAAAAGAGTTAAATTTAGTTTGTTGATTGGAACAATTATGATTTATATTTTTTGAAAACCTATTTTTAATACGCTAAATTAGATACGAAAGAGTTTAAATTTAAAATTTATAATTTAAATTTCTTAGGTTATATATTAAAAAAATTTAAATTTAATTTCTAGGTTTAATTTGTATATATGATTAAAACTTTATTCTCCCATATTATGCTAGGTAAAGTGATGTTTTAAAAGCTGTAATTTTGAATTTTAAAATTTCTAAGATTTAAAAGGAAATTTATAGTATATTTGTTTATTTTATTTTATTTTATTTTTGCTAATTTAAAGTTAAAAATTGTAAAAATTTATTATCATTTTGTTAAGTTAGATAAAAAGGAAAATTCTAAAACCAAAAGATAAAATTAAAATTTAAAACTTTTAAAATTGAGACTAAATAATCTAATTTTAATTCATTTTTTTAAGTTAAATGAAGATGGAAGTTTTAAAATCAAGTAATAAAAATTTCAACTTTTTATGATTAAAAATTTAAATTTAAATATTTTAGAACTTAAAAGTAAATTTATTGAGAAAGAGTGTGATAAAGAAAGAGAATGTGTAATTAAGGATCGATGGAGGCAGAGGTTGGAGGGAGGGGCATTTTTGTCTTAAAAGTTTGCTTTTACAATTTTTTCTTATAACTAATTTACCCTCATTTTGGTGAGTCAATTTGCCATTAAGCATTGGAGACCTGGATAGCCTCATTTGGTAAGGGTGCAACTCGGATTGGTTTGATTCGGTTCCATGTGGAATAAAACTGAACTGACTACACTCAGTTCTATAATTTCAAGAACTAGAACCAAACCGAGGTCACTGGACCCGAACCGGGCCCAAATAAAATTTTTTAGTTCGGGTCCGGTTTGGGTCCTGTTCCAAGCTCAAAATATAATTTTCCTTCATAACAACAAAAATCAAATAATTTCTCTTAAATAATTAAAATTAAAAATTTAAATCTTGAATGCATCCCAACCCATATCAAAAAAGTTAATATTAACCTTTACGTTAAAGGAACATAACCAATATTTAACTACAATATTTAGTAATTAACAATTAATCCAATTCGGGTCGGTTTAGGTTTACCCGAACATTAGAATCGAGAACTGATCTGAACCGACCGGTTCCAATAAATTTGGAACTGTACTAGAATCGATCCAAATTAGAACCGAACTGAATTGATTGGTTCGGTTCAGTTTCGGGTTTATTTGCACATCCCTATCGTTTGGTATTGCTTATAGTAATAATTTCTTGTGTATAAAGGACTCTGGAAATTATGGGGTCCATTATTAGATTTATCTAAATATATGTGGTTGGTTTGTTGGGTTTTTTTCTTTCATCAATTATGCTTTTTTGTTCATGTCTAGCTCTAATGAAATCCTGATAGCTTATATTGCATTGTGAGTTTTGATCTTTAACTGAAATGGATGGCTTTCAAGGTGAGTGACTCATGGAGAAATCCACTTCAAAGGGAAGGAAGCTAGATTTTATTCAGAAAGCTCCCCGGAGGGGACATTCTGTAGTTCCCTAGATTGCGTAGTTTTTGTCTTTCTTATGGTGTTTTTGTTTGGTTGAGGTCTGCTGAGGTTTCACGTATTTTTTCCCTTTTAGTTGGGGCTTGGGAGGTTCACCATCCCTACTAAGCCAGTCAGTCTAGTTTTCCATCCTTATATCTGATCAGAGCAAGAAGCTCCTCACCAGACAGATATGAAGTTATTAGGAAAATTGCATGGTTAGCCTTTGGTATCATGTCATTGATCCTTTGGCAATAGTTTCAAAGCAGAACAGAATGAAAATCTAAAAGGAAAATTAGACTTTGGAAAAATGTTTAAATTTGTTGTATTTGGATCATGGAAATTACTAGGATCATGAACAACTTTGCATAAGCTCACAAATTCCTCTTGTTGTCCAATGGTTCATGAAGATTGTTTATACTGGGCTGTAGTTTTTCTCTGACACCCCCGTCATTTAATTTTCTCTCTGCGTTTCTAATTACTTCTCAATGATGGTCCTCCTAACTAGATTATGATCAAATTTCTTCTTTTGCTTCTTTGGCTTATCATGACCCTTTCTGTAGGCCCTACTGATGCTCAGGTTGCTCCTAGTACCTTCGAGGCATTTGTTAAAGTTCCAAACCTTTTACGTCCCCATACTCAAATATTTTGTACGAGGTACGTGTTAGATTGCTATTTCCATTTTCAGTTCTGATATCTTTGAAATTCCAATTATGTAATTTCAGCTATTTTTCCATCATTGTACTTGGATTATTACCTTTTTTTCTTTTGATAAGATACCTTAGGTGGTGGCTGCTGATATACTTATATTTAGTGTTTTATTTGGAAGTGCAAGCTAAAGTGCTGTATATGTAGTTCCTGAAATTATGTGTATAGTTCCAAACAGAATATTCTGCACTGTTAGGCTGTCTTGCCCTCCAACGATCCAACGTAGCACAAGCCTCATTTACTGTTTCCTAGTTCTTTCTAGGATGTTATCATGCAACAAGTAGAAATTCTGGAATATGCTTTTATTGTTTTTATTATGCCTAGAGGCATTCACAAAATATACTCCAATAGCATGTACGGTAATGGCAGTGATAATGATTTTTTAGTTATTGTTAGCGGAGGTCATGCCAAATTTTTAGGTCATGCCAAATTTTTTTTTTTATTTGTCACCTGAGAATTGATCAAAACATATGGCAAGCCATCTCAATTTTAACAGTGAGCTTGTAATCTAAGTTCTATTTAAGACTTCGGATAGATTAACTGTTTTTAAATAGTAGACAATTAAAAAAATTTAAAAAATTCTGTTCATTGCTGGTTGATAATACATGGATTTGTGTAGTTTTTTTCTTATATTACATAGGGACATTTATATATGTGCCACACAAATCTTGCTATATTATATTACACACACTCGTTATAATATTTACACCATTTGGTAGTTATTTTTTGCGAAGAAAATGTATGGTGTATGAAATTTTCTATTACATATAATTGCAGCTTGGTTTACCATTTGCTGAACTTTGTAGTGAATGGGTTCTTGGTACTCGAGAAGATTTAGTGAACGACATCACTTCTGAACTTCAGCCTGAGAATGGTGAGGTAATAATCAAACATGGATGCCATCCCTCATTACTTCATTCTTGTTGACTTCATCATCCTCATTGTCATGAAGTCATCATTTTCTTTTTTTTTTTGTGTTTCATTGCTCATAGCACGTTCCTTTTAGATTTTATTTTGTGCAGTGGTGCACCAGTGCCTGCACATTTTACTGCTAGATTTTATGTGAACTAACTTTTTATGGCAAAATGGCACATTTTTCCCAATTAGTATATATTTAAGGTCCAATGTATCTGATACAATAGCACAATGAGTTCTGTATATATTGATGAGGCAAATCAAAGCTCACTCTTGGTGGATAAAGCTGACTGTGAGTTGAGTTGGAGCGAGTTTGGGTCAACTCTAAGCAGACTCGAAGGGATTTAGATTGATTCGAACTTTATTTGATTCGAACTTTATTTGATTCAAGTTCGAGATGAACAGCTTGAAATGAGTTGATTGTAGGTTGACTGGAAATGAAACTTGAGCCGATTAGAGTTTTTATGAACCTTGGGAAGGAGCTTGAGGAGCGCATTAGGTTTGGCAACGAGTTGAGTTTGTGCGAGTTTAAGACAACTCAAATTAAATTGAAATATTCTAGCTTTACTAGAACTGGACTTAAACTTGAATTGTTTGAGTCAATTTGACTTGAAATTAGTCGGGTTTGAGCCAACTTGAAATTCTGCTAACTCAAAATTAAATTCGAGTTGACTTGAAATCAATGTTTTTCATATAAAAAATTCAATGTTTTTAAATATATATATATATATATTTTTTTTTTTATTTATTTATTTTAATTGGGAAGGTGAGAACTATGGGAATCAAAGTATTAAACCCTTGGCATATCCTTTCATAATCTTCAATGCAACCACTATTCATATGCTCAGATATACATTCCATACTTTTTCAAGTCAATTCGAAATCAGTTTTGGGAGAGTCACGTCTGACTCAAAATCATCTTGAAATCTTTTTAAGTCACATATTACTTATAAGTCTATTGAAAATCATTTGAATCAACTTCAATTAAATTCAAGATCAAGTGAGTTTCGAGTTACAATTAAAATTGCCAACCCAAAGTGCCATTGCACATTGGTGAGGGTTCACAGTGGTCAAGTGTTTGTCCCGAGGTGATTAGGAAGATGTAAAAGGAGTAGAAAGTGATAATTGTTTTTAATATAATGTTTTCTAGAAATATATTTTCAGTTAAATCCTAATCAATTTCAATAGGGCCTACTTCAGCTCTAACAGGACTAGAAAGTTTACTGAAATTATTACTATTTAATTTTAATACACAACAACAACAACAACAACAACAACAACAACAATAAACTAAGTCTTTTTTCCACTAGGTAGGGTTGACTATTATTTAATTCTAATCTATGCAAAAAATTAGTGAATTCCAAGTGATCTTCGATTGTCCAGTTCTACTTTTGGATCACGTTAATTTTGCTAAATACATGAATTCTGGTTACAAATTCTATATGTCTGCTTAATGTTCAAAAGAACTAGGTGCTTTCTGCAATGAGATCATATTCTCCAGTAGATAACTGATTCATGCTTGCATTAGATGCACTTAATATTGCCATCTCTTACCAATGCAGGAATGGTGGACATATGTCTGCATGGGACCATCTGATCCTCACCCAAATTGGCACCTTGGGATGCGTGGCACACAGCACCGTGCAGTAATGTGGAGAGTCTGGAAAGAGGGTGGCACGGGTTTTCTCTATTGGGGTGCAAATTGTTATGAGAAGGCAATAGTTCCCAGCGCTGAGGTACTTTTCATTGTATTCTTTATTTCGTTGTTTGAAAGAGAGTGGCACGGGTTTACATTGTATTCTTTATTTCAAAAGCACAGCAAATGGAAGCTTTTGGGCTGCAGAATGCTATAACAATTAGATAGCATGTTGTAAGAAAAATGTTCTAAATGCTGTTGTAAAAGTTATGAATGGACTTTTTTTTTATGAATAACATGGGTAATTTTCTCTGAAATAGATCAATAGCTATCCTGTAGCTAAAAGTAGCTCAAGTCTTAAAACGCAAGCTACTTGACTAGTGCCGGCATGAGAGTTCAATCCAATCGGCTTAAGATGTGAATTCAAAGTGTTGATATCGAGTCAAATTGTCCAAGTCAATTAATTTTATTAGATTTCGAGTTGATTTATTAGTTGATTTTAGCTAAGTTGCCTATCATTATTTCCTGAAATAATTATGCACTGTTCTTATTAATAATATTAAAATTGTAATAATTATTAAATGTATATGTAGTATGGTGTACCCATACTTCATATATATATATATATATATATATATATATATATATACATATTAAATGCTCTCTCTCTCTCTCTCTATGTATATTATCGTATATATGTATATATGTATGGTTATATACAATTATATGTTAGTTGTATATACATGTATATATGTATATAACAACTGTATATATATATGTATATATGTAATATATATGATATATAATGATATATAACATATATATGTATATAAATAATATATGTAATATATA
Source organism: Apostasia shenzhenica (assembly GCA_002786265.1). Lineage (NCBI taxonomy): Eukaryota > Viridiplantae > Streptophyta > Magnoliopsida > Asparagales > Orchidaceae > Apostasia > Apostasia shenzhenica. The sequence goes on along the minus strand of KZ451943.1, from coordinate 1,355,111 downwards.
TATTATAGTATATATATGTAAATATGTATATATTAATATGTATATATGTATTATATACTCTCATTATGATAATATGATGTATATATGTATATATTATGTATATATGTATATATGTATAAGATATATATTATAGTACTAGATGGTACTATAGTCTATGTCTATGTCTATGTCTATGTCCTGTGTCTTGTTCTATGTCTATGTCTGATGTCTGTGTGCTGTGTGCTGTTTATGTCTGCTTGTCGTGTAGTCTGTGTCTGTGTTCTGCTATGTATATGTATATGTATATGTATATGTATATGTATATGTATATATATATGTATGTATGCATGTATGTATGTATTTGTGTGCTTCCATATAAACACACATGAAAAGACTAAACACACATGTTATCAAGTTGTATCAGTTTCACTTCGAGCAAGTTTACTTCAAGTGAAAAAAAAGTCGCTTTCTAATAGATAAAAATTCGAGCTTTATCAAGTGAGTTTCTAGTTTAAAACATAATTCCTAGCCTATACAGAGCGCTGAGAGTGATTCTAATGATTTATGTGCAGATAAGATTTCGCCGTGGTCTTCCTCCAGGTGATGGAGTTTTGTTTTATCCTGGTGAAGTATTTTCTTCTTCACATGAGCCGGTTGCTTCAACCAGACTTGAAAGGTTGCTTAGTGGTTTGCAGGTATTATTTCAAGATATTTGAGTGGTTTTTATTGTGTAGTATTTTCAGGATCACGTCATTTGTGTTTTATTGCAAGTTATTTCTTTTTAAAGCTTGGCTACTTTGGACCATCACAAAATTATTCATTATTGCTTAATAGAAAATTGAAGAAATGATTACATACATAGCAATAAGCGACAATATTATGTATTAAATACTTAAATAAACTTCAAATTCAACATAAAAGTAATTTGTCAGTTAATTTCAAAAATGGTGTTTCGAATATTTCCTTTTAAGTTTAATTCAAATATATTATTGAGTTGTTAATGAACCAAGTACGACACTGCAGTTAGAAGATTATTTGCATGTTACCAGGACAGTTTGTATGAGGATTAATGAACAACAACAACAACAAAGCCTTAAACCATTGAAGAATTGACAATTTTTGAATTAACTGGATTTCTCTTCCCCATTAGTTGTGAAAAAAAAACTACGCTCTTCATGTGCACAACTGATTCAAGGTCGCTTTTCTAAGTATTTTTTTTTTTTGTCTACTCTTTCTTCTCTTTTAACATTGTTGGAAACCCAATGAAGAATGGACAATTTTATGCACCAAAATCTATTGCGACCTTCCTTTCTAGACTTGGGATGCCTATGGAAAAATAAACAAGAAAACTTGAGATAGGCAGAATAAAAGAAAAAACATCAAGCATGACAAACAGTATAAATTGTACAATCATGACAAATAATATAAATTGTACAATCATGACAAACAATATAAATTATACTCAAATAGAGTATCCCCAACATCTTTAGTAGAAGTTAAGCAAGATGTTTATTGATTTAAAATTTTGAATGTGCTGTAATAATATTTGTGTTTAATATATCATATCTCTTTCATTTTTTGTATATAATTGTCCAAAAATCTGTAATGCAACCAAATTGTTAATGTTATGATATAATAGCTTGTAAACAAAATTTCATTTGTATTATAGTCATCATGATATTCTTTAATGTGTTATTCATGAAATGTTACAGAATACAACAATCACCGCTAAGTCTTTATCCCATTATGTTGGGTTGACTACCTGAATCCTTTGTTTTAATTGTACTTTTCCTTTAACTCTAAAAGTATGCAAGATCATTCATTATAGCTTTTTGACATGTCTTTTTGGTTTACATTTCGTTCTGTTATTTCGTGTATACCCACTTATCCACTTTAGCACCCTCATCTCTACAACACTTATTTTATTTATGTGCTAACACTCAATATCATATAATATTGCTAGTCTTATTACTATTTTATAAAATTTATTTTTAAGCTTGGGTGAGATTTTTCTATCACAATATATCAGATACATTTATTCATTCAATTCATCTTACTTAGATACTGCTAATATCACCATCTATTTTATCGTTATTTTGTATGATTGATCTGAGGTATCTATACTGCCCACTTTTTCTAATAACTTGATCGCTAATTATCATTTCCCCATTTCACTTTATATATTAAGTTTAGATCTATTAAAACGAAAACCTTTAGACTTTAAGGAATTTCTCCATAGCTCAAGTTTCATCTTTGTCTTGTCTTTAGTCTTATCAATAAGAATAATATCATTTGCAAAAGAATACACTAAGGCATATTTTTCTGAATGTCTAGGCCAGTCCTTCATAACTAATGCGAAGAGATATGAACTTAAAAATGAGCTTTTATGCGAGCCAATAGTAATAGAAAAATTCTTAGTTAAATCTTTGTGTTCAAATACAAATGACGTCTCTCTTATACTTGTCTTTGATAATTTGAATATAAATAGAGCAAGCTTTTTTCTTTTTCAAAATTCTCCAAAACACTTTAAGATTTTATCATAAGTTTTTTTAAAATCAATAAGGACCAAATGAAAATATTCTTTTCTCTCCTTAATTTACACCACTAAACCTCTCAATAAATGATTAGCTATAAAATCTTAGCATGAAATGTCGTAAAAGGTTATCTCATTTGACCACTTGGAATGTATTCTCTGCATAGTGAATTGCTGCTGATACTTTTTGCATTCATAGCGCAAAGATTTGCATAATCCTGTGTTTTTATATATGACCACTCTTAACTGTAAGGCTTCCTTTTCATCCATCTAATCCCACATGTTTTTTTTAGGACATTGAATACTTAAAGCTCTACTCTGAAAAATTCAGCCGAGAAGAGAGTATTGCTCTTCTCGAGAAAACTGGCGTCTATCTCGGCCCTGAGCGATACACACTCGATCACATGCCGGTGGATATGATGCGAGCCGAGATCTATCATACGTGTTGATCGTAATGATGCGATGATCTCCAGCAGCACTTGTTCTCTTCTTCACAAGCAGGGGTGGTTTTTTTTGCCATATAATCCATTAATTTCTTAGTTAATTTCAATTCCTGCTTGAAATTTACAGTTCTCGATGCCCTTCCTATTAACCTTGAAATAACTTCAGTCTGATTAAATGAAATTATCAATGTTTCTAATAGCAGCTTTTCATCTTACTCTAACTTTAGTATTGTTTTTCTAATCAAAAAAAAAAAAAAACTTTAGTATTGTTTTTGCATCAGAAGAGGCGGGGCGGGGGTGCAGTAGATTGTTACCTGGTGTCAAGTTTCAGTCCTTTAAATAAATCTATCTCCTACTTTATAAGGAGTAAATTTAAGGCTGTGATTTGATACCACATTTTGTTATGATCTAGAACCTGTCATGCGCATGGTTACTTCCTGCTGGATATCAGCTACTTTGACTTCATTTTTTATGTTAGCATGATTTCTACTCAAGAATAGTGAGTTGCTCTGCTGATTAGGAGAAATTATTGAGTCCGGCACATGGAATACATCAACTGTTTGTGAGCAAACAACGATGCATTATGTGCCGCTGGTGGACCCACTGTCAAATGCGAGTGGATGGATCAAACGGCCAGATAATCCAGTCTGTTAAGATCTTTGGGGCTACCAACTCTCCTAAAAGTTTAAACTGATAGAAAAAACGCAACTAATTCACTTATGATATTGTTCACTTAGCGCCTACCGGTCGAATCTAATCTCTTTTCGATAGTGATACATTGTCCAAAGTTATGTCAAGTAGGGTGATGGTATTAAGTTAGTGACAGTCATACCTAAGCTGTTTAGTCACTGTTTTTCCCAACAATCTCCCCTTTCAGTATACTATGAGGATTCGAATCTAAGACTTGCTTTGATGCTAATTGTTAGATCTTTGGTGCTATCAACTCTCTTAAAAGCTTAAGATATTAAAAAATGCGCAATCAATTCACTTATTATATTATGCACTCAGCGCCCACGAGTTGAATTGAACTTTTTTTCGACAGTGGCACACTACCCAAAGTTATGTCAAGCAAGGATATGATAATATTGTTAGTTTCCTTTGTTTTTATTGATATTTCTATTTTGATTTTTGACAATGAGTTTAAGTTGACCCATTATTAATCTGTATTTCAATTGATTGTGCAGGCTTGAATCGGGTCAAACTAGGGTTAAACGAATGGATCATTATGATGTGAGTAAAAAGATAGTGGATAAGGTTGAATCAAAGTGTGACAACTATATCAGATAGAAATGATCAAAACAATAAGATCTTCAAGATGGTGTCGAGTCAACAGAACAACTCAAAGACAAGCAAACACTTTTTATTTTGTTTTAATATTGATAAATTTTTTTGTAAGTTGATTTATTAAGTGTGTGAAGTTAGTCAAAGAAATTCTAGATAGCATTAGGGGTGTGAGTCTGTGATAATAAGTTTAAGTTAATATCAATTTTGAATTCTCTGTAATCACAGGTTTGTTATTGCAGGCATTGGTAGATCAAGATGTTAAACCAAGGCGGTAAACCAAGTTGGTCAGCCAATAACAGAAGGACTTTAGAGAATTATTTATTTGTATGGTTGGTTGACTAAGTTTGTCTACCAAGTCTTTGGTCGACCAAGTTGGTCCACCAAGTCTTTGGTAGACCAAGTTGGTCCACCAATAAGTAACTGTTGTGGCTGTTTTTGGAATATTTTTTATTTTAGTCGATTAAGTTGGTCCATCAAGTGTTATTTTAGTTGATACGTTTCTAATTATTTTTAATTTCTTTTGGGGTGTTTCTGATTGTTTCTTTGCTGTTTAGAGGGTGTTTAAGTAGTTTTGATGGAAGATTAGTGATTAGTGTTGGAAAAATATTCTCCTTCATTTTTATAAGATTCAGAAAGCGATCTAAGTGCCCTGAGCTTTAGTGCTTAACTTTAAAGAATGATCTTTGCCTTTTCTTCGTGCACTTACGATAGTTTGCTTTAATAGAATAAAATAAAATTGGAATGAAATTATCATTCTATGGAAATTAAATTGTTATTTCAAGGGAAATGGAATGATAATTTATTTATTTACTTAGGATGAAATAGAATATAAAATAAGAAGTGAATATGAAAAAAAATATTAAAATATTCATGCATATAACTTCATGAAAATTTATATTATTTATTATTATTAAATTTAATTTTATATATATATACATATAATATATATATATATGTACATATATGTGTGAATATAGATAATTTTGAAATAATATTTTTAATTTATAAAAAATAGTTATTTTTTGGATAGACAAAAAAATAATTATTTTATGAAATATGAAATGAAAATTCTTTTGAAATAATTGTCAACTAAAGTAAATATAAAAATAGTTATTCTATGAGAAATAAGAATGGAATAGAATAGTTATTTCATTCAAGCAAACCCTTAAAGTTAATCATAAAAAAATGAAAGGCGATATTAATCTTGTGATTTGGATTTTTATTTGGTTCTTCGCTCCTATTTCGAATCTCTTTTTTCTATTTCTTTGAGTAAAAAGGGTTAGAGTGTGATTCTAGGTCAGTGAAATTTAGAAAAAAGTTAATTGTGTAATAGTATAAAAAGATTTTTTCCATTACCTTAGTGTCAAAGGAGTTGATTTAGTGAATTTTGTGTGTGTTTTTGAGCTATGGATGTAGGCACAGTGAAGTGTTGAACTACGTATATTCTCGTGTATTTTTTTGATTAATATTTTTATTTATGGCTTCTGCATGTATTCTTTCTTCTTATTATTGATTACTTTTGGATTATATGAATAACTTTTATTTATGAAAACTACGTCCATTTGATCTTACATGATTAGGTCTGATTGGACGGTCCAACCAAATCAAGCTATTCGATTAGTTCACACTGTTGGCGTGTGACCGGATAGTCTATTCACGCAAAACACATCAATCATTCACAAATGAATGCTAATATATTTGCATGTTAGATCCAGTAATTTCTCTTAAGTGGAGTTGACTTGAGTTTTACGATAAATTTAATGTTATTTTAATATTATGTGATATTATTTAAAAAATTTAATTATTTAAGCTAATAATATATTTATATCATATTATAAAATATTATAGAATTAAAACTCTAGGTTGACATATGCGATGCACTGCTGGTAACAAAGAGATGGTGCGCTTGATCTTTTGTGGGAGGATTAGTGGAGAGCAACTAGTGAAATTTGAGAATACTAAAATAACAAAAATAAATTAATTAATCATGGCATTCAATCAATTTATATATTATTATTTTAATAACATTAATATTTATATTGCATTAATTAAATGTCCTTTAATGTAATTGGTGCCTAATCATCTAAAGATGTTAGGTGTCGGAGCTAACTCTGATCTAAATGAATTTTGATGGCTCATTTAAAAGAATTTTGATTCTGAGTAAATTTTATATTTGACCTCAACTATTAAAATTAAGTTACTATAAAAAAATATTAAAAAAACTGATATTTTTTAGTTCCATTTCAATCAATAATCACATTTTTGCACAATTTTTTGAGTAAAAAAATCAAAGTTTGACACATACATCAAAAAACTGTTATTTTAATTTGCAAGTGAATCTCAGCTGAAATTGAATTTTAAAATATTGCTCAGTGCAACTCCAATTAATTCAAATTTTATACCTGAGCCCTGTTTGGCGCAAGGACCAAAACAGGACTAAAATAGGACCAAATTGGTACTAGTTTAAAAAACAACAATAATAATAATAAATAAATTTTTTATATCATTCTACACAAATTTTAATTTAAAAAAATATTATTTTACTTTACATACTCAACAATTTAAAATAAAAATATCAATTTTATTTCGCATTCTAGACTAAAATATTCGAATCGAGTATTTTGATCTAAAATGTGAAATAAAGCTTATATTTTTATTAAAAATTGTTGAGCATGTGAAGTAAAATATTATTTTTTATATTAAAATTTGTATAGAATAATTAAAAAAATTTATTTATTATTATTATTATTGTTTTTAAATTAGTACTATTTTAGTCCTGATTTTGGTCCTCGCGCCAAACAGGGCTATGATCTAATGCAGGCAGCTTGAGAAAGAAGTGTGGAAAGGTGGAGAACAGTCTCTGTGGAAAAAAAATAAAAAAGGTAATGTTTAAAATTAAAAACTCCTTTTTGTTTTACAATTTAAAAGTTCAGGTGAGTCATTTTTTATTTTTTTATTATTAAATTTTTTAAAATTATTATTTTACTCCCGCCCCTTTCTCTCTTCCCGATCCCGCACACGCGCTTGGCAGCCTGTGGGTCGCGCGGGGGCCGCGCGATTGCCAGACCCGCCGGCAGCCGTGCGGCCAGCATGCGGGATTGGGGAGAGAGTGAGGCGGCCTCTTTCTCTCTCTTCTCCCGATCCTGCGCAAGCGCATGCGGGCCGCGTGCGCGGGATTGGGGAGAGAGAGATGCAACCTCTCTCTCTCCTCTCGATCCCGTGCAAGCGCGTAGGCCGCGCGGCCGCGGGCGGGGCGCTCGGGATCAGGAAGAGAGAGAGAGAGGGGCAAGAAGTAAAATAATAATTTTAAAAAAATTAAATAATAAAAAAAAACCGACATGATAATTTATTAAAACTGAAGGATCCGATGTTAAATTTTAAAAGTGTGGATCTGTGCGTTATTAAGAGTTAAACTCAAAGACCTGAATGTAATTATCTGAAAAATATAATGTTAAAATAAATGCATTTTTTTATCATTAAATAAATGCACCCTTAAAATTAAAATCGAGTTTAGTATATCTTTTCCCAAATTTCGAGTTCACTGAAAAAAAAAATTCCAAGTCTGATTCTATCAAAAAAAAGAAAGAAAAAAATTCCAAGTTTGATATAAAAAAAAAAGAAAGAAAATTCCAGGCCCAAATTCACTTTCCACCCCATAAATTCGAATGGGGATGGAATTTCTACAGCCAGGTAAAAAAACCCCGTCCTTATCGATCTTTCCCTATCGCCGCCGATGGCGACGAGGCCGCTCCCGTCCTGCAGCTCCGCCACCCCTTCGCCGGACGGTCACCGGAAAACTAACCTCCTTGAATTTCAAGGAAAACTAACCTCCTCGGAACCCACCCGAGGATGGTCCCTACTGTGTCTCTCTTTCTGACAGCAACCAGCGGGAAAACCCGCCGCCAGAAGCAAGCTTGCTGGCAAGGTGTCAACAAGTTCGCTTCCTCCACTTTGCGACATCTTCTGGCCACGAATTTCTTCCCCACTACTCCTCGCCACATGAGCCATCGTCGCCGGGCCCGCCGGTTCTCCTCATCCTCTCCTTATTCTTTGATCCGCTCTTCATTTTCACTTCTCGGAGCCCTAGCTGCCGATCGGAGGTTTCCTAATGGAGAGGATCTCTGATAGGGAGAGAATCCTCCTTGGCTACGCGCCACGAGACCCCTTCGGCGGCGTAGCGGCGAGCTCCCCTTGCTGGAACTCGGACGTCGATTTCCAAGATGTTTTCGGTGGGCCCCCGAGGCGCTCGTCGCTCTACGAGTATCGCGGGAGCTGCGCGGACTCTGTGGATTTGTATCGCAGGGCTAGTGGGCGCAGGGAAGATTTGGTTAAGCCTCGTCGCTCGCATCTACAATCGGGGGAGAAGCCAGTGTTCGGCGATGCGAGTAGTTTGAGTCGCAGGAGGCACATGGGAGATGATTTCTATGATGATATTTTCCAGACCAGCGAATCCGCTTGTTCTTCGCCGAGGCGATTCGATCGGGATCCTTCTCTATCGTCTCCGAATTCGAGAGTCCTTAGCCCGAATCGGTCAACGCAGCTCAGGTGCGAGTCGTTGTTTGGAGGATCTTCGCTTCCGGCGCAGCTCAGGTGATGAATTCTTCTCGCTGAAAACGAACTCAAAGACATTTTTCGGCAAATTGAAATTCCTACAATGACAGATCAAGGAAATGCAAATCTTTGCTTCTATTGAATATTCAAACTGTTGTCATTATTGCTGAAGCCTTTCCATTTTATGATTCTTTTTTTAGTTTTGGTTTTAACTTTTACCTCGAGAGTCAAGACCTATGATCATCAAATTTGAATTAATATGCCCTTGCAGATTTGAGCTTCAGATTATTGTCATTTCCCAGTGTTGATATTGTCATTATAACTTTAACTGAATCCCAAGGAATTTTTGAGATGTGTTCCAACAAATAATTGTCTCTCCTTATACTTTTTCTGGTCAATTGTGTCTGATTGAAAATCCAATACAGGATCCTAAAATTTAGCTGAGATAGTGGAATCTTGCTCCGTGATCCACAAGATCACATTTTACTTTGTTAAAGTAATAACTTGTTTTTGTATTCATGAAAAGGATTTAAGAGAACCTCAAAGCTTGAACAATTATGGAAAAGGTTGCTTGTTTAGCAGAATGCATAAACCTCCTGCAAGCTAGGCACCTAATCAATGATGCGCTGAGAATTTCTGACAGCTAAGATAGGCTCAAGGAAAATCCTTGCACTAATTAAATGTGGGCATATTTTTGTTCTCTTACCATTCCTTCAGTTGTATTGTAGTACTGATAAACCAAGCTAAACTTCCAAATAATTTCCATTTGGAAAATTTATTCATGAGTTTCTACTGCCTTCCTTGAGTCTTTACAACAAGCTATTATCTTTAGCATTTAATTTGGCTATTTCTCAAATGATCAGCCTATCTGCCATATTGACTAGAGGTATGGACCATGCAGCACCTGGTTCTCCCACTCAGAGCTCATTGTATAAAGGAGACGATGGGTTATCTGATTCTTATAGTTCACTATCATCTCCATTTGCTGCTTCTGTTGGGTTTGCTGCACGATCAATTGTAGGATTTGGAGATCCAAGACATGATGGCCATTCTTCATATCGCTATAGCCCATTATCTTGCCGAGTTCCTCATAGCTATGAAAGCTGGCCAGATTCTGCTGAATTAGCTAAACCATCCAATGAAAACAAGATTGAAAAGAGTTTGAGCAGTTTAGAGGCTAATATTGGTAATGATCGGTTCCATTTCTCTATATACAAATGGGCAGGGAAAGGAGTTACACTTGTCGTGCCTTCTGATTCCAAGGACAAACATGAATACAAAGGAAGACTTAGAAGATTACCTGACATTATTATTCAAGAAGTTGAGCTACCTCCTCCCTTCAAAGATTCATCAGCAGTGAGTAAAGCTTTCAAAAATAGAAATGTGACCCGAGAGAACAACCCAGCATGTGATGTTTTTGCAGGTAGAAATGAGGATGAATATGCTTCAATTATTGCAAAAGAGATTTTGCTCGCTGAGTCTAATCAGACGCTTAATTATGATATGAATTCAAAATCAGGTGTACATTTTTTTTGTTATAAATTATCATTTGTACCTTTTTGTTTGTCTAACAAGTTATGGTTATGCTAGAATCTTAGACTTTTTGTTGTGACAGATAAATGTGAAGACTCGAGTGAAGAAGTGTTAGTTCCAGGTGCTAATCAAAGTTCTGAAACAAGTGTTATAAATGAAGAACTTAATCCAGTCCAAAACAATTTTGTGCATGGGCACCATAATCCTGAACTAAAAAGCCTTAGCTTGCTATTTGACGATGACATTGGCAGGCCGAGTAAGGATCGTGTCTTGTGTTGTGATTTCATTTCACACCAATTGATAGTTAATGATATTATTTGTTTTTCTTTTGGCTGTAGAAAATGATGATAAAACTGAACAGGTCAAAGACAGGGATGCTTACCCTATAGGCAAAGGAAAGCAACAATTTCAAAGGGAAAGAAGACCATCTTATGCTGAAGAAAGTGGCGCCAACATGGATGACTTTCCAAACTTTTTAGAAGATAAACCACAAGGCAGCAAAGTTAAAGGAAAAGTTAAGGAGTTTATGAAAAAATTCAACCATGAAGCTTTTCTCAAACGTAATGGTGCATTTGACTTGTTGGATCAGAAATCTAGAGGAAAGGACAGCAGAAAAGTGGATGAACCACTCCATTCCTCCGATGTTAAAGTATATGAAAACTCTAGCATTACTTGTGATGACCTGATGACCAGTGATCTTTCATTTAAAGAAAGGAGTGAAACCTTAAATCGACAAACAGGTTAGTTTCATGTACTCCAACAAGTTGTTAATGTACTTATGTGCAAAGTCCTATTGTATGTGATAACAGTGGAGATTGAATATGCAAAATATTACGGAAAAAATATCAAAACAACTCTAGGGTTAGTGGTCTGGGGTCTTCCTTCATCAGTAATAATATAAACCAATAATTACTGAATGAAGTGTGCGTGCACACGGAAACATTCACATTGGACAGCTTAATGGTGTTCAAGTCCTACATTTTATATTTGCGCCGAACTTTGTTGTTGCCAAATATGACATTCACATGTAAAATGTCAAATATCAGAGCCAAGTCCCGAAGTCTTGGAAAATGCTCCCTGCAATGAGGAATATGTTCACGAAGATATAGAAGGGTATTTGGTATGTATATTTTTTGTCATCATGATTTATGCATTATTTTAAGGCTTGTTACTGTTGAGAACTTCCTTTTATAGCACGAGATGTTTCATAGGCTTTTCTAAATTTTCATTCTGTTATTTGTGAAAGAAATGTTGGTGAGGACACCATGATTGACTGTCGATTCATTCTTGAGAGAGTTTATCGTTGACGGTCGAAATCTAGCTACATTGCTTCGATCTAATTCAATTGATTGCCAAGGTAGATTTGGAAAGATGGATACTGCAGATTGCTGATTTAGTGGATTGAAAATATTCTCATTCATTTTGATTGATGGGAGATTCCAATTTGGGCTGATTTTATTTTTCGCATTTATTCTATATTAGTTGTTTCTATTTCTGTGATTATTTTAGGCATGTTATCTAATATTTTTTTATTTGTATGAGAAAATTATTACATTATATATTTTTTTTATTGAGTTGGCTTGTATGGAGGTCTATATAAACTCTTCATTGTTATCCTTATTTTCTTAATGCTGAATGAAAATTGTTGTCTTCTTCCTTGGGGTTATTTAATTATCGAATAAATTGATATCCCATATAGGGAAAGGCTTAGGCCTTCAGTGAAAATCTCTAAACTCCATCTGCTCAAACTCATCCCCTCTGAGTTCGATTTCATTCATCTTGCGCTCCTCTCAGCATTCGCCTCGTTTCTTTTTTTTGTCCACCTAATCATCCACCCTGGAATTCAATTTACTGTGTACATCATAGATCGCCCGCTCCTCGTCCGAGTCACTTCCGAGTTCGAGCCAACTGTCCGCTGCTTCATTTGTGCTGTTTTTGAGCCCGAGCGACATCAGCTCCACCACCACAAGAGCCCGCACCCAGCTCATCGGTCCGTGCGCTCTCATCTGGCTCGCTGTTCTGCGCGCTTGCATCTAGGTCACTGACTTGCGCGCTCGCCCTCTGCTCGCCGACTCACGCACCCGCGCCCAATGCTCCCGCACGCCTGCGATCACTGGATGCACGCCTGCGATCACGGGACGCACTCCGCATGTCTGCGCCCGCGCGTCACAACCTACGCGTCACAGCTCGCGTGCTCTCTTCCTGTGTGCCATGCGCTCAAGCTTCACACAACCACACACCACTCACAGGCTTAACGCAGTCCTAACTTCTTAAGAAATTGCAAATGGGTCTTTGAATTTCTTGGCTCAGACATGACTTCTAGCAAGCCCCTAACCTGGTTAAATCGAACACTCTTGATCTTTCTGCTAGCTTGAGATTTGCTCGAATTTGTTTCATTTGTGTGTGACCTGTCATTATTGAGTGCAAATTTAATTACTGTTGGTTAAATATTGTGAGAACCTGTAATTCTGTTCCTTGTTTCTGATTTGTTGAAAACCAAATTGAGTTCTAATCTGAGTGGGTAATTTTTCAATTACCTTCGATCCAATTTATTTAAAAAAATTGAAAGAATTAGATTTTGTGGGTTTGGTACATTTCTCAATATTACAAAATTGAATCTCAAAGTTTTATAATTAATTTTTGATTATTCTACTATAAATAATTTGCTAATATCTAAAACTGCATTATTATTCATTTGTCCCGCATCAAATGTGCAAACCTTTTATAGACGCATCTATTTGAATGTAAGTGCATGATCTTCTGTCATATTTATTATAGCCACGTATGACGATTGACAAATTGCAATGTTAACAGAGTAGAATCGATTGAAATAAGCCCACCTAAATTTTGAAATAGAACCCTAAGCTTGAACAGAGTGACATAAATGATAGGCTGCAGACCTAGAATGATATAAACATATAGTCTATAAACCTAGAATGATATAAACGGCAAGTAAAGAAAGGAAGACGATGTTGAAATTTTGAAAATTACTGTAATCCAATAAATCAATTGTTCATGCAGTTCTAGTATTTGCATATTTTCTTGCTGATATCTAAACTATTTGAAATTCTCGTCTTCTTTGCCTGCACTGGACTGCGTTTGGCCAAAAGAAGATCAAGCATAAATGTAGACCTTCATGACTTTTCCTTTTTATTTCAACTTTATCGCTTTAACTTTGAAACTTCTCTTTTTGATTAACTACACAAGCTTATTATTTGCATCCTATCCGGATAAAAACAGCTTTTCCCTCAGGAAGCTTTTGTTTATTTTTTAAAGGGCAATATTGTACTTCTCTTTTTAGGGAATTATAAGTTGGCAGGCTTACATAACGAAGGGAAAAGAAAATTAAATTTCATGGCAATTTCTTCACTGAAGGATAAGAAAAGGCAAACGGGATATCTTCCTGAAAGTCAAGAAGCTACTCGTTCATCATTCAACTACGATAGAAGCTCGGTTCGTGGCAGGATGGATAGCTGCTTTAGGATTGGAGTTCGGTCTTCTTGCCCTATAAGGATAAGTTTGGGACTTTACTCTTTCCTACAGGTAAATTCGTCGAGAGCAGGATGCTGGCCGAGATGGAGCTGGGAGCCAACCTATACTTTCCCCTACCTTCTCATGCTTGACGCAATGAAAGCTGCCTCGGAGGAACCGGCAGAATAGATCTAAACCAGAGGTCAAGAAGTCAGTAAAGATATCTTAACCTCTAAAGACCGGAGTGCATGTTGATTGAAAGCTTCAGCCATGGTGTCATTATTCCTATTGTCTATAAATGAATCCTTAGTTGGTACTATAAATCCAATTTCTCTTGCTCTCAAATGACTGCTGACAGAAATTAGTTGTAGTTGGTGTTCTCAGAATCTCAATGGACTCCGTGACACTTTGAACGAAAATAGGTTTGTCCAATTAGTGGAAATCTGAATTAATTATTTCTTTTAATAGAACCTGCAAGAGCCATAGTTAGCTTTTCATGTCTTAAACGAGGATACTTGAAATCATTTCTATCTAGTAGGAGCCAATCTTTCTAGGGGATTGTGACTTGCTGTGAACTGATAGCAATTTTTGTTCCTGTAATTTTCTGTATAGTTTAGGTTTACGTACATGGAGATCGATTTTTCTTCATCAAATCAGCTTTTCCATAAGCAAATTGTGTATTCTTTTACCATTAACTATATGCATTTGTTTTTAGGTTTTTTTAAGATGAAATGCTAAAGTATATAGTTGATCACCTTACTATTTTCTGTAAATGCAATTTTATTTGCGTACCAAGCATGTCAATGTTATTGCTAATTACCTAGCCAATAGAGCCAAAGATTTCGATTTCCTCTGGGTGAGGGTTATGTCCCTCCGGAGCCATTTTTGTAATCTCCTACAATGAGATATTACTTAATGTACTCTTGCAGCAATTTTTTGCTTTAATACGAAGGCTTGGGCCACGTTTCAAAAAAAAAGTCAATCTGTTGACTTTTTCTTGAGCTTGATAAGTGTGATTAAATCTCAATCAACTATCTGAAAATTAAATTTTAACAGAAAGATTGTTTTCATATATGTGCAGGTACAACAGTTACCTTTATACCAAACTGAATTAGTGAAAAATGGTTCACATCAAGATCAAATAAAGGTGATAATTATTTTGCTGATTCTTTGCATAATTGATTTCTTTGACATTTTTCTAATGAAGTGTTTATCTTTATGACACTTCTTGTGCATTGCTGCAGGACTTAGACTCTAAGATACGGGATTGGTCAAAAGGAAAAGATGGAAATATTAGATCACTGCTCTCGACCTTGCAATTTGTAAGCCTTCCATGGTTACTAGCATTGTTTAAGTAGAAACGTTACTTTGTAAAATTGGCTATGAACGACTATTGTGATGACTCATGGCCAAAGAGGGCGATGAGTGATTGTTGGATGATGTTAAGTAGCAGGGAATCATTAGTGCATTATGTTGCTCCTGGCACATTTCTAGGCAAGAGAAGGGCACAAAGTTGAATTATTCCACATGAAAATGTTGAAGAGGTTTCCTAAGCTATATATGTGAGATTTTAATCTTGAGATGTCGAGGTTCCTTTTGAGGGACAAAACTCTGAGGTTTAGCAAAAGCCAAGTCAAAGCAGACAATACTTCAACATTTGGGGATTAGGTCATGACAACTATGGCTTCCTATTTATTGCATTGAGAGTTCATATTTACAACTTATCATCAAATCTCTAAAGTGGATGAACATCTAGGTGAATCCCTTTACTTTATTTTTTTCATGCATCTTTTGTTAGAATACAATAAGTAGAGAACAACGAAGTCACACAGAGATTTACATTGTCATTTTTTTTTGTTTCAAAGTATCAAGTTATGATGAGCGTTCATCCATTTTTATAATTGTGGCTGGAGCAGTTTATAAGATAATTTCAAATCTCAGTGATTATTCAAAACTGATTTTCACTATTTGGAATTCAAATATTCTATTATGTACCTATAATTTCAGCCTTAAAAATGTTTTTAAGTCAAGAGCTTCACTTCCAATATCTTGGTTCCTAGATGTAATCGGCATCACTTCTTTGTTAATCATTTTTGCAAATCAATGGCCACAAATAAATGAAAATCATGAAAAGGTAAAGGTACCATCTGCAACAACAAATACTCTGCTTCATTTCTGAGGTTAATTGTTTTAAAATACGTGCTTAGGTTTTGTGGTTTTGAACAAAACCATCATAAACTTGATTCATTAGGCATAAGAGTATTTACAACATGAGAATGACTATTGCATTGCACGTAAATATATGTTTTTTGGAATACAAAGCTTTTTAAAAAAATTATATTTTATCAATAAGCTAACTTTGCAGTTTATTTCTATAACTTTTTTTTGCAATGCATATTATTTCTTCACTTCTATAACTTTTTTTTTGCAATGCATATTATTTCTGACTTTTCACTATATTGTAGATTCTTTGGCCGGAGTGTGGATGGAAACAAGTACCACTAGTGGATATAATAGAAGGATCATCTGTTAGGAAGGCATATCAAAGGGCAATGCTTTGCCTCCATCCAGATAAACTACAGCAGAAGGGCGCTTCTTCGAACCAAAAATATATTGCAGAAAAGGTTTTTGACATTTTACAGGTACTTGTGTTTCTCATTAAGTTCATCATGATTAAAAATATTGGTTTTTCTGTACTTTTAAGTAAAATGCCTTCTTTATGATGAAAATCTCCTTGTACAATTTATAGGTTTCAAAAAAACAAAAACATTAGAATTTTAGAGTTGAATCAAGGAATTAACTGGATGGAGATGACCGAAATTTCAGTGTCTTAGTTTTAAGGATTTTAATAGGTGTAATATATTAGCTATAAGTTATTCACAATTTTGGAAGTCACATTATTTTTCTACCAACTTATAAATCCAATAAGAAAATCATAGTGTTTGGTTAAGGTATTCCGGGGGCCCTAAAGTTTAGCCTCCATTTCACACAGGACCATTTTTTGAATTATTCTATGTGACTCCTCAAGGTCATTCATGTGTTTCATTTTGGTCCTTTTGGTAACTTTTCCGTCAAACACCAAGGTTACCCATCAATTCTCTGTCTTCCTTTCTTTCTGTAAATCATTTCCAAATAATCTCCCTTTGTGATAAGGGGATCACATTAGGGATACCTCACAAATCCACCTCCTTAAGGCATTTTTGACCTAACCTTGACTTGCATATTGACTCTGCAAACACCATTCTCGAGTCTCAAGAAGGTTGTTGACTTGGATGTATGAAGAGGGAAGACCCAACACTGACTTAGGAAAAAGCTTTGAGATGAGATTAGTTTGTCTCAAGGAGTGCAAGGCCTCGGCACGACAATTTATCAGGTCAAGAGAATAGACTTCTTTAAGAAAACTTCTCAAGGAAAACCATGACCAACTTGATGTCGAGAAAATCTTGCCTCTAGATTGACTAGCTCGGCTCAAGAGAAGACTAAAGGAGCACCTCAAGTGCTTTTTGTGGACTCCTACCTCAAGAACTTCCTCAAGGATCATTTTCAATGGTTATTTCTTTTATGCCTCTCATCCTGAATTCGTGATGATAACATGATCGATTTGCTTCTTTCTCATCTAAAATCATGTTGCAACTTTTTCTTGATAAACTCAATTAATGTCTTCTCTTCAAGGGTATTTGGTTTAATGTTATTTTGATGTCATTTTTAGAAATAACTTCAACAACTAAAATTTTATTCCAATAAGTAAGGTCAGCTATATGAATTTTTTATTTTTATTGTACTCTATCAAATAACCGATCTTTATTTAGCTTCAAGTATGTGAGATCATATCTTATAGTTTCTTGTCATATCTTCTTTGGCTTTTTTTTTTCTCTTTTTACGTAGGTTAGATCTAATAATCTTTTCTTGTTGGAACTTCTATTAGCCTACGATTTATCTGTTCATACTGTCTAAGTCGACTCTCTCTAAATCCTTAATTGAGGTAATATAATGATATTGAACCAAACAATTAATAATTTATAGATAATATAGATATTTTAATAATATTGATATTTAAATAACGCTAACATCTAAATTGTACTACAGCGCACACTCCCCTTTGTACAGATGATTAATGAAAATATTGATCTTGCATGTAATCATTCGTCGCAGGAGGCATGGGATCATTTCATTTCCATTAGTCAATTTTAACGGGTTACGGACTCATCTCATCATGCCAAAGGTGAATTTGACACAATTTCAATTATATTGATCAAAGAGATATTGTCAAGTTTTAATTATAATCATCATTATCAGTCATGTAATAACAGATTGATGTTTCAATTCAATGAGGAATGCGGATAATCGCAGCCCCTGATAAAGCTGGAGAGTCTTCCTTTGTAATTACGCAATCATATTTTAGTTCTGCTATAAGTTTTAAGAGGAAGCATTAATATATATGCACAAAATTAGCAAGATTTGTGTTTGAGTGCATTGGTTTCAGTTTGATTTGTTCAAAAATGAAAAAATTTTAGGGCAAATTTCACTCAGGTCCCTGAGTTTAAGGGTTATTATCACACAGGTCCACGTTTTTAAAATCCTATCATCTGGGTCCCTAAGTTTTCAAAAAATATCATCTGGGTCTCTATTTTAGTTTTTTATTATTAAAAAATATAAAAATTACCATTATACGCCTTATTTCTCTCTCTCTCCTCAGATCGGCGCCGCGCAGCCCCGCGCCGCGCCCCGCACTGCGTCGGCGCGCCCCCACGCGCCGCCGCCCCGCCTCCACCGCCGCGGCGCCCCCGCGCCGCCCGCGCGCCCTCCCCCGCGTCGCCACCATATTACAGGCCCGTAAGCACTGACGCGGGAGGCTCCTGGCCCGCGCTGGCGAGGCCGCCGACGCTGGCGGCCGCCGGCCGCAAAGGCAGCGCGGGCCGCGCGGCCAGCGAGGCAGCCGGGCCGCTAGCCGCTGCAGGCCCGCCGCGAGGCCCCGCCGGTGCGCAGCGGCCGCTGCGTTCCGGGCGGCGCGCGCGCGCGCAGCAGCCGCCAGCGGCCGGCTGCCTCGCCGGCCTCGCAGCGAGCCATGGCGGCGCGCCGCGTGCAGCAGCCGCCACCAGATCTGCAGGTGGCGGCGCGGGGGGGCGGCTCGGGGCTGCGCGGCGGGCGGGGGGGGGGCGCTGCGGCGGGGCGGCGGCGCGGGGGGGCTGCGCGGCGGCGGGGCGCGCGGCGTGCGGGGCGGGCGGCGCGGGGGGGCGCGCGGCGGCGGGGGGCGGCGCGGGGAGCAGGACGCGCGGGCGGCGGGAGGCGGCGCGGGCTGCGGGCGGCTCGATCTGGAGGAGAGAGGAGAGAGGGAGAGTAAGGGTATAATGGTAATTTTTATATTTTTTAATAATAAAAAACTAAAATAGGGACCCAGATGATATTTTTTGAAAACTTAGGGACCCAGATGATAGGATTTTAAAAACGTGGGTGATAATAACCCTTAAACTCAGGAACCTGAGTGAAATTTGCCCAAAATTTTAATCTCTCTTCTTCTGTAAGTTTGTGCAAGGTTTGAAAACTTTAACCTGAATCATGTTTGATGCTTGTTTGCTTGACTTGTAAGTAGATTTAGAGTCAACCTGAATTCCTGATTTCAACTGATTGAGATTTAATTTATGTAAGGGTAAATAGCATTTGGGTCCCTCTAGTTTGGTCGTATGTGTAAATAGGTCTCTCGAATATTTAAATGTAGCGAACTGGCCCTCTAGTTTGATGAAATGTGCATATAGGTCCGCCGCCGGCCACACCTGCGATCGCATACGCCGGTGCAACCCGCTGGAGGTTGCGCGGTGTCGCCCGTGCGCTACGATCGGGAGGAGAGAGATGCAGGAAGGAGAGAGAGGGAGGAGAGAGAGTATTTTCTGACGTCTGTTACGGCCCAAGGATCGATATGCACATTTCATCAAATTAGAGGATCAGTTTGCTACATTTAAATATTCGAGAGATCTATTTGCACATACGATCAAACTAGAGGGACCCAGATGCTATTTACCCTTTATGTAATTTGAAATTCAATACATATGCATATGTATTTGCACGTTTAAATTTGTGCACAGTATGTATTTTACGAAATTTTATATATTCTGTTTCACTTTTTGTTGAGCTTGATTTGTTTCAATTTGATTCAAATTTGGGCTGGCTTGAATCATGAACAATTCAATTTAAGTCCTTCAAGAATTAATATTTTTAAAAAGAAATTGCCTATATTAGGATTTAAAATTGAGTTAATTATACCTATAAGATCACTTAACAATATTATAATTATAATTAAATATATTATTTATTTTTTTTAAAAATATTGAGCTAATTAGATCCAATCTGATATTAACTTGTCGCTCGGATCAATAAACTTGAGCCGTGAGTCGAATTCAATTCAAATTAACTGTGTTCATCCCCTCCACAGTTAATTGGTGGAGGGTTGAGGTGGTGTTTGGGGAAGAGGGGGAATATGTAATTTGTTGTGTGGTCAGTATAATTCTTGAGGAAACCCTCTTGTCCTCGTTGGTGTCGAGTGGCAAAACACCGCCTATTGACATCAAAGGCACTTGGTCCTTGTTATAAGTCGGGGTTGTTTTAGGAGGTGGCAGTTCGCTTGTTCCCTGTTATAAGGTCTCGTTTGATTTGAGGGTAGAATTTTAGATAAGAGAAAAAATATTTTATTTTATAAATTTAATAAAAAAAAATTAATTTTATATTAAAAAATATCTAAAATGTGAAATAAAAATATCTAAATTGAAAATTTTAATTTCAAATTTAAGTTCAGTGACTCAAATTCATAAATTCAGAGAGGAAAATCTGTTTAAGTTCAAAAGCTTTTGAGTTTTTAACACCCTTCGATGCAAAGGGGATAACTTACTGAATTTGGGGGATGAAATGGATGACAAAAAGAAAAAATATGTTACTTTCATATAAAATATATCATATTTATATATATCATCGTAATGCTAACATGTTTTAGTAGAATTCAGTTGTCAGGATCTTGCACATAAATTGACTCATCGTAGTTTTATTATTCTCTTAAAAAATGAGATATTAAATGACCTAAACTTGAAGAGTTTATTGAGTTTCGCATGCAGAACACATCAGCTGTCATGTCAGGTCACGCTATTGGCATGATCAAATTGTCTAGTTATTTGCTCTGTCTGCTTGCCTTCGAGTGCGGGGTCCACCGATAGCATACGAAGTATTGTCATTCCCTCTCAAATAATTAACATGTTATGCAGACTGGTCCTAATAATTTATTCAAATTTGACCCCATAAATTCTTGTTAGATCTGCAAAGAAAATGAGGTGCCATCACTTACCATATAAAGGTGGTAGTGCCACGTGGTGGCATGACATTCGAGTATAGTGGGGCCAGCTGTTTGTTATTTCTAGATGCATTGGGGAAATCATCCTTTGCATCTTTTTCACCACACATTGTTTTCAGCTTTGTCCTGCAAACTCTCTCTCTCTCTCTCTCTCTCTATAAACCAAATTGAACTAATTTATTTACTAAAATTAAGCACAAACTCAATTTTATATAATATCTATTTATAAATATAAAAATATATTTAAACTTGATTCATATTTGATTTATAAATAAGCTCACATACTTATATTTGAGTTCAAAAAATAAAATTTGTAAATAAAATTTTATAAAAAATATTAACGTGTTTACGAGCAAACTTACTATATATAATACTAATTTTTTTATGATTAATAATAAACTAGGTATTCTAAAATTTCTAAATTAGTCATTAATTGTGTTTGAGAAGAATATTATATCGAGTCTTATAATTGAGTATATTTATATATTTTATATAAACAATTCACGAATATTATTAAATCGAATGCTACTTTGCTCAAACTTGTCTATTCATTAATCGAGTTTTTATAATTATATTTAAGCTTGTTTATTAATATTAACAAATCAAATATGAATAAGCTCTTATTAAATTGAACGCCAAACTATTCAATAAACACTAGGTTCATTTACACTCCTAATCTAAATCAGGACTATCTATTATGTTTTAAATCGCATATGCTTCAAATTCAGTCACATATTTTCCATGTAAATATAACTTAATTTTTTTATAACTCAAAATTAATTTACTTGAAATAAAACTATTTCAACTTGTGATCGGCTTAAAATTTATATTTTTATATATATTTAGATTTATAAATTATAAAGGAAAAAAACACCAAGTTAGGGGTAAGATTAATTTCATGATAGCTTGAATAGTTAATACTTTCGAACATTTATTTCAAAAAAAAAATATTACGACTTTACCTTCCGCATTATATTTTATGCAATCCAACTCAAAACTATTTTATCACACCTCTTAGCTCATTATTCGGAATGAAAATTTGATCTAATATAAAAAAAAGGTGAACTTTAAATCTATAATTGAGACAAATATATAATTATGATGTGATTTTTTTACGAAATAATTATGAGTTCAAAGCAAAAATATCTACAAAACTTAGACTTATGAGAAAGAAGACAAAAGAGCACATCAATGCAAAGAAATATTAGAGTAGCCCGGAAGCAATTGTCAATAATTAGAACGTACATATATTGTAGTAAAGTGGGGCCAAAGGGCTGCTATATATATATATATATATATATTATATATTATATATATATATATATATATATATATAACATTAACTAGAGTTCCCATCTTCTCTATTTTTCGCCAGATACTAATTAACCATGGTTACAACTAACCACACTGGATCAGTTAAAAATCATTAACACTAATTACAATATTACCCATATTAACCGCCGATTACATCCCGTAGAGGTAGCCCAGCTCCATCATATAGTAGTAGCTGTCGCCGTACGCCACCGCCGCCGCAGCCGCCGCCGCTGTCGTATATATTCCGTCGCCCTCTTGCAGCCCAAACTCACCCAAATGCGTCGCAGTCGTCAGCGACGAGTTCGGACTCCCGGCATCGGCGTCGCCGGCGATGGCTGCAGCAGTGGAGCAGGTTAGTCTCTTGATCTCTTGCTCAGCTTGAAACAGCTTGTCCTCGAGCTTTAACACCTGCCGTAATTAGAATTTGTATTGAGAGGAGAAGCAGGGGATGGAATTAGGTTTGGATTTTAGATTTGGGGCGAAATGACCACCTCATTCTCGAGGCGGCATTTCTCGATTAGGGCAGCGTCGTGGGAGGATCTGAGGTGGTGGTACTCCTCCTCGAGCTGCTTGTTCTTCCAGCGAGCTCGCCGGTTCTGGAACCAGACGGCGACCTGCTTCGGATCGAGGCCGATCTCTGTGGCGAGGTGGAGTTTGCGGCCGGATTCCAGCTTGCGCTCCTTCCCGAAATTCATCTCCAAGAACTTCACCTGTTCGTCGCTGAGTCGTCGCTTCTTCGCATCCTCCGCCTCGCCTCCACCGACGCTCTTCGCCTTCTTCCTCAGCCTCCGCGTCTTCGCCTCCCCTGCATTCCAAACCTGTCAAATCCTCATCCGTAAAAAGAGGAGAGAAGAGTGAGATCTAGAGAGGGAGGAAGATGAGATAAAAACCTTGAGGCATTTGGGAGATTAGACCGGAGGAGACGAGAGAGGAGAGCAGAGGCTCGTCTTCTTCCATTGATTTCATTGCGGCGGCCATGGGTTATTGTTCCTCTCTTCCGCTCGAGAGAGGAGGGAGCGTCGGGTAGGAGGTTAACTGGCGGCGCTGCTCTGGAAGTTATTTATACTGATAGAAAGATAAAATGGCCATGGAAAAGAATTTAATTACGAATATACCACTGGAGGCCAATTTTCCTCTAATGGTGGGAGACGTTTGTGAACGAAGAACTAACTGGCCCAGCGCCGGAACCCCGCAGAGGGACGTTCGGGATAACTATTCCGCTCGATCTTCAGAAACGTACACGCAAGCAGATCTACTAAGGCCACGTGGCCAGAGGCTATTGGCAGATGGCATATGGCATGCCTTTTTTTTGAATTTACAACACATAAAATCAATATATTTACACATAAAAACACTTAAAATTATATAAATATTACTCTAAAAAATCTCTAAGACCTCGTATAATTTAGTGTAATTTTAGATAAAAAAGAAGAAAATATTTTATTTTATAAAATTAATAGAAAAAAAATTAATATGAGAAGATATATAAGATGTGAAATAAATTTTATTTTAGGTCATGAAAATATTTATATTTGTACTTCGAAATGACTTTGGATAAGTCAAATAATTTCGCTTGAAATCTTGTTGAAGATAGTTTCAACTTCATAGCCTTAGAACGACTTAAATTCATTTTTTGAATTTTATTTTATATGATGGAGAAAAATTATTTGAAAGATTCACTTAAGTGAATTAAACAGTAAATTAAAGTTGCTTAAATTTCTCTACCAAACTTTGGCACGCACAAAAAAAAAATTTAAATTGAATATTCAACACAATTTTTATTGTATTTAATATGCAATTCGTATTTATTGGCTAAGATTTTTGGTTAAATAGTATGTATTGATTCAATTGTTTATTATGGTTAGCTTGGGCTCTCCAAAGGTACAACCCATCTAACAAATTAATGGTATTGAGTTATCGAAGCACTAATCGTGCTGTCGATTATTATTCATATTTAGCAATATTATGTGATTTTAATTGAAAGAGGAGACTGTCCTCCTTTAACTTTTTGTAATATTTTTAAAGAGAATGTGACTTACCTTTTTATACTACTTTCTATGCTGTTAATTTATGCCTTGAGCTATAATTTTAAAACGAAGACTCTGTTTGGTAATTGGTTAAAAAAATGATTTATTTTAGTTATGGCCAAAATCTTAAATTTATTTTAAAAAAACTTTAAAAATTATTTTATATCTTATCCTACACAAATTTTAATATTAAACAATCACTTTATTTCGCATCCAACATAATTTTTAATATAACTAACTCACTTAATTTCACATCATAGACATTTTTTTAAAAATTTAAATAATTTTTTTTTCCTCCAACCAAACAGAGCCTTAGATTGAAGATATTGTCTTCCTATCAAATGGTCTCGGTAGGCCTTGATTGTCATGTATTTTTGTGGAGCACGATCGACGAGGTTAGGAGGAGCTATTAGAATGGTATCCTAATGACTGATGAAAAGTTAAACCGTGAGATTGTATTAATGGAAACATGGAGGAGAAACGAAGAGAGCGTGATTTGGTTTATTCTAGCCAAAACATAATCAAAGCCTCGGAAAAATCATGTTAATGTCTCATTAATGGTCGGGTTAGATCTAATTTAAGATGGTTAAAATTTTGTCAGAACTTTGTTGAATTTTGTTGATGTTGGGTGGGCATAGAAGAGGCCTTTAACGGTAGTTATTAGTCTTGAAATGGCTAATCGATTTATTGAATATATATCGATGAATATTTGGATATACGTATAAAAAGATAAAATAGAAATTTATAAATAAAGTTGAAATAATTATTGATCTTTTCCCTAATAATTATTTCAACTTTATTTATAAATAAAGGTCTAGTGACGGTTAGAATAATCCAGTTAATCTAATAATATAGAAAGATTTTTGGCTCGTTTAAGTTTTTGGCACGTGCTTTTATTATTTGACACGTGTCAGCTCACCAGAGTGAAGGAGTTGGGACCACCTCTTACTTGCACGTGTCCTCCCCTC
Organism: Apostasia shenzhenica; assembly: GCA_002786265.1. NCBI lineage: Eukaryota > Viridiplantae > Streptophyta > Magnoliopsida > Asparagales > Orchidaceae > Apostasia > Apostasia shenzhenica. The sequence goes on along the minus strand of KZ451943.1, from coordinate 1,329,675 downwards.
ATGTGCCAATCATGCGATGGGGGCTCCCTCTAATGAACTCTGAATGATCCACGTCATCATCCCGCTATAGGAATGATAAGAGTTTTTGTTTTGTTTTTAATATTAAAAAAAAGAGTTTTTTGTTTTTTTATTGGAGGATTAACTAGTTTTGTTTTTTTTTATTATGAGGATTAACTAGAGTTAAATTTGATATAAATAGAAATATACAAATTTATTACTTTCTAAAAAATATATTAAAAATTTTATTTATATAATTATATTAGTTAATATATAAAATTAAAGTATAAAGGTTTACATAATATATACAATTTATAACATCATAGATTGATACATATCAATATACATATATATATATATATATAATATGTATAATAATTAAACTCAATTTAAAATTAAAAATTTTTATTTTAAGTTGACTTGCTTAAACTTGACTTATAACGAGCCCTAAGTATGAGGCAGTCACTTGTCACTTATTTTACCAGATTTTTTTGTTTGGTTTTAAAGTAGAATTTTTAAAATTGAATCGAACTTAGACCTAATAGAATAAAAAATTTAAAATTTTTTGATCGAGTTGGGATTAAATGGAAAATAATATTTTCATTGCGTCCTATTAAATAACAAATACTCGTTCAGCTCTAAATACGTAAGATTATTCTTTAGAATTTTATCATATCTTTTTTGACATTCCTCCTATTCGTTTTAAATGGGCAAGATCAATAATCAAATTTTTCTTTACTGGAGCTTAAATTCTATCAGCGTATAATTTATATATCCGGACTATCTAAACTAACTCTATTTGAGCTTATCTTCAATTAAGATTATTTAAACATTCTCACAAATATATTTATTTCTCATCTTGTCTTTTTACATATACCTGCTTATCCACTTTAGCATTTTTATTTTTGAGACATTTATTTTATTTATGTATTTTTGCTTCAGATTTTAGTATTTAATACCATATAGTATCGTTAGCCTTATAATTATTTTAAAAAATTTACCTTTAAATGTGAATAAAATTTTCTATTGTATAATATGTTAGATGTATTTCTTCACTTTATCCATCCTACTTGAATCTTATTAATAATTATATCATCTATTTTACTGTTATTCTGTATAATTAATTCAGAATATTCAAACTGCTCATTTTTTTTAACTTAATATCGATTGTTATTCTTCTACTATAAGTATTTTTATCTTAACTAAATTTATATTTTATATATTCAATTCTTTATTTGCCGTAAAAAAATCTTTAGATTCTAATATATCTCTTCATCGCTAGAGTTTCGACTTAACACATTCTCTAGTTTTATCAACTAGAAGAATATCATCTATTAAAAACATACATTATTTTTTTGAATGCGTTCAATCAAATTTTTCATAATTAATGTAAGGAAATAGCACGCATATTTACGAAATATATGTACAATTTAATAATTTTTATAAACTTCATGAGTTGATTTTAATTTAAATATATATGTAATTAATGTTGATTTTAATTTAAAAAAGGTGACCTCATGCTAACAAAAATGTGAATTAATTTTAAATTAAAGTAATTATGATGAGTTTCTAAAAATAAATTGACATCCAAAAATCAAATATATATAGAGGCTAAGCTGCTTTTTTTCGAACAATAAATAACAGCACACAATAATTTTATCTAATCTTATCTTCTTCATATGTCACATCAGATATTTGTACCCATTTGTTTCAAACTGTCAGCATCAAATAATTATAATCAACATCTAATTTACTTAATATAGTTTTATCAGCCTTTTTCTTAAAAAAAATATATGAATATTATCTGATACAATTAAATTATTTTAATTCACTAACTAATTTAATAAATTAAATTTTAATCCACTAAATGATCTAAAATCAAATTGATCAATTTATTGAACTAGAAATGCCTAACATTTTTGTTTATAAAAAAGTGCATTAATATATAGTGAAATTTATTAATATAATTAAATTTGTTTAAAAGATAAAATATTATTAACAATTATTTTTAACTCGAATAAACTTGACGAGAATCAATATTAACTCAAATCTCAGTTTCTATTAAAAATATTGCAAGAAATATTTATTCGTATAAATCATTTTTGAAATACTCGTGAATAACTTCACAAAATTTATATATACATATATATAATATATTGATTTAATTTTTGAATTGAATTGAGTTTCAGTAGCGAGGAGACTGAGTTATAACAAACTTTAATTGGAATATGGACAACATATCCCACTTACAATTAATTTCAATAAATTTGGCAAGGATGAGATCTAGAAAAGTTGCTATTATAAGGCAGATCTTATCTCTTCGTTAAATTTTAGCTATCAAAAGTAAGATTAAAATGATACTAGTTTAAAAAATTTTAATAATAATAATAAATAAATATTTTTAATCATTCTATACAAATTTTAAAATAAAAAAATATTATTTTACTTTATATACTCAATAATTTTTAATTAAAATATCAACTTTATTTCACATCCTAGACAAAATACTCGATTCAAGATGCTTTTTAGGACAAAAATTGTAAGACTAATAATGAAAAATTTTATAATTATGCATGTTTGAGATAGAATAGCAATGAGATAGATAATCTTTTGAGAAGTAATCAAGTACACAATTTTCTAAAATTAAAATAAATAATATCTTTATATTTGAATTATAGCATGTTATAATCAGGCTTAGTCAAGCAAAGAAGGCTTTTTTGGTCGACAATTTCTTTTGATTGCTCGTCACTAACCTTCAAGCTGATTGTGTGCTAGCTAGTCCAAGTTCACGGTTTTGACCTAATGCCTTATTTTGATATTACATACTATATAACTTGAATATCTTACCAATTCATATAGTCCAAAAGCAACTTTTGGGTTAAGCAACTTAACATTTTTTCTAAGAAAGCATTTGATTCGATGTTATATTAGTGTTATACTATGTTATCTAAATGTCATGATATTTAGATGTTACCTTTTAATTAATAATTTTATAATTTTTTTAGAAGTTTATTTAAAGATTTGTTCAATCTAAATAATTATATTGTTTAGATAATATAACACTGATATAACATTAAACTAAATGCTCCCTAAAATTAAATCTCGCAGATCGTTACCAAAATGATTTGGATGATGGAATTCAAGATAAAATGAATTAAATGTCAACAAACCATTTTCTAATTAACTTTTAAAGGGCATTTGGTTCGTTGTTATCTTGGTGTTATGTCACGTAATTTAGATGTTATGACATTTCGATGTCATTTTTTGATTAATAATTCTATAATCTCATAAAAAATTATTTATATATGTCATTAAATTAAATAATTATTTTGTCTATATAATATAACATAATATCAAATATCTTTTTAGTATTTTTATTCTATTTTAATAAGCATCTATTTTTTGTTTCAAAAAAAAATCTATTTTTCAATAAAATAAGATTACATTCACCTCTCACACACCCTGTTCTCTAGTTTCCCAACCTCCAGCTCTCATTCCCTACTAGAAAAAAAAATCTTTTCAAAAAAAAAAAAAAACTACTCTAACACAAAAGTTTATTATTTAAGAGGCTATTTTGACTATTCCAAGGCCAAATTAATCTCTAATTTAAAAAGAATTAAAATAAAATAAAATTTTTATTCTAAATATATATATTTTTAATATAAAAAATTACTTTTTATCATATTTTGTAGAATTTTTAATACATCAATCAATTTATTTCATATATTTTTTAATAAATAAATTATAGATTATTTTGGCAATGATCGATTATATCTAAAATAGTCTCTAATCAAATAAAGCCTCGGTATAGCGGCTCGATTCAATTTCAAGTGTGTCTCACTCAAATCTGAAGTAAAATTTTCAAGTTAATTTCAAACGAGGTCAATTAAAATTTCTTAAATTTTAATTTAATTTTCAAATTTAATCACTTGTTTATAAAAATATTTATTACACATATTAAATAGATTAAAATATAATATTATGAATTTAATTTTAAATCTTGTATGTATTTATTATTTATCTCTTTTATATAAATTATCCTAATGTATTTATATATATAATTTTTAAGTTATATTTTTTTGAAATATATATATGTATATAAATTCATTAAGTCAAATTTAATTAAATCAATTTATTTTCGAGTAAATTAATTTTAAACAGAAAAAATGAATTGATTTTAAATCGAATAAGTCTTAATTTTCACACAAAATTCTCACCTTCAGTCTCACTTATTTGATTGTGACTATCGGTATATTTGTCACTCTTGAATATATCTTTTTCGTGAATTTTTGAATTAGCTTCATTACATAGAAGATATTTTATGTTTAATCTTAAAACTTTATCTTAGTATATAATAAAATTTACTTCATTAATAAATTCAATTTCTTATCAATCAAAAATTAAAATTTTGAATCAATCCAATTTGTCTCTTTCTGAATCATCACTAGCACTCCGGATTTATGCCTTGTTTTAAGGAGAACGTCCACGTGGCATGCAATCATCATCATCATCATCATCACCATCATCATCATCATCTCCATCATCATCATCGTCGTCGTCTTCATCGTCATCACCATTATTCTATATTAAGTGGCATTTGGGTCGGTATGATTTTGATGTTATATCATAATATTTAAAGGGGTGTTTGGTTCAATGTTATCTTAGTATTACGTCATATTATATAGAAAAAATAATTATTTAATTTAATGATATTTATAAATAATCTTCTATAAAATTACATAATTAATATTATAACATCTACATTACATGACATAACATAAAGATAATAATGAACTAAATATCCTCTAAATATTATATTTAGATGTTATTTTTAGAAGATTATTTATACATATTATTAAATTAAATAATAATTATTTTTAAATACATAAAATATAAAATTAAGATAACATAAACCAAATGCCTCCCAAATATTATTAAATTATTTATATGATGAAAATTAGTGGCATAGCTAAGAAAATGGATTAGGGGATTAATTAAACTATTTACAATAATGACTCGTTTGGCTCAAAATTTTTTTAGCTGAACTCAAATTTCAATTGTAGAAATTAATTTTATTTAATATCTAACAAGAATACTAATATTTCTCATTAGATCGATAAGACAATTTTTTTTTATCTAAAATTCAACCTTTAAATTAAACGATGCCTAAGAATCTTGTAAAATTGGAAAAATTTAAAAGTAACAAACTCTTGTTAATTAAAATATTATAACAAGAGACTCAAAAATTCTTATAATAGGTTCAACAAATTAAAACAGTTGTATTATGAGATTTTACATAAGTTTATACTTATTTGAAAGTGACATAATGCTTATTACTATTTTGATATATATGACTTATATTTAGTAGTTTTATGTGCATACTTAGCACTATATAATTTGTACTTAACATTTTTATATTGAAGTTTTGCGCTCAATATTTTTATTATCATATATAATTTGTACTTAGCATTTTGAGCATAATTAATTTTATATTTGTCCCGATACACTATTTTAATCTATTAGAATTGTTAATTATGCAAGTGCGTGGAGAGCTTGTAATGGCTAGGTCGCGCGATTTTATTGGCTATAAAAAATATGCGTTGTTGCTCTTGCGGCACCTAATAATTAATTTTACTTCCCGTTGGGGGTTGCATAATTTTATTAGTCATTGCGTTGGTGCTCCAGTGGCACCTAATAGTAAATTTCTCTCTCCCATTGGGTGGGGAGGGGGGGGACCTTGGAGAATGAGCATCCCAACAATGGATATAATGATAGCCCTATGAGGCTAGGGATGATTAATTAATTATGGATTTGATGCTTAAGCATGATTAAGGCTCATAATCGAACGGCCAGGGATTAGGAGTAGCCCTTGATAGAATTGATTGTTTATTCTAGAATAAAGCTTTCAATCGAGAAGGTTATCAATCAATGGAGAAAGATCTCCTCGACAAGGTTGGCTGAACGAAGACTTGAATCCTCGATTAAGTAAAATTCTCAACTGAGGAATTTTTCGAAAGGGTCTTCTTCCAAGAGACATCTTTGAGTTTTAAGGAACTAATCGTTCATCTATTTCTACATTGATAAGGGGTGCCCTTGATAGAATTAATCGCTTATTCTAGAAGGCTTGGAGAAAATTATCGGTAAAAATTAAAGAATAGAAAAGTCACTTCTTTGTTATCCATTCAAGACTATATAATTTAAGGTGAAAATAAACCTTCAAGTTAAAAGCCAAAATTTTCATGTTCTAGCTAGTTGTTGCGCTCACGATAATAGTGAGTCGTTAACTTTTTCTCGTGAAAACTTTTGTAAAAATTTATCTTCAACTTTATACAAGGTACCAAAAAAAGAGTGCTTTTCGACAAGTTTGCTCTACTTGACTGTCCATAAGCAGAATTTATATATCTATTTTTGATACACAACAACAAATTAAGCCTTTATCCTACCATGCAGAGTCGGCTACATGAATCTTTTATTTCTATTGTACTCTATTAAATAACAAATCTTCATTTAACTCCAAATATATAAGAATATTCATTTTTAATATGTCGTTGAAATTTGTGTTTCTTCGAAGTTATTTTCAAAAATCTTTCAATAGAATTGGGCAAAGGATTATTTGTGTAGATACATGATTTTTTATACCAAGTTAACTTCAATTGAAGTAGATCTTATTTTGAACGAGGTCAAGTGATTTAGTTCTGATCTGCTGTCTAATGCACGTTTATATTCGCTTATTTATACAATGACTTTCATTTATAAATGGGTTTTTCTAATTGGGCCGAAAGAAAAGCCCATATCATTTTCCAATATTGGGCCTTGACCTTGCTATTGTAAGCTTTGTTATATGACAGTTAATTTCCCATTTTCTTTTGGGATAATTTTTTTTATACACTTGTTTGGCGCGAGATCAAAATTAGAATGAAAATAGTACTAATTTAAATAATAATAATATTAATATTAATAAATTAAATTTTTAATTATTATATATATATTTTAATATATAAAAATAATATTTTACTTCACAATTCACATATTCAAAAATGTCTTTTTGATATTTTATATTTCAAAATTTAAAATATGTATTTTATTTGAGTAATTTGAGTTCTGGATAAAAAGTACAGAATATTAAAAGGGCGTTAGGTTCGTTGTTAATTTAATATCATATTATGTAATCTAGATATAATGACATCTAAATGTCAATTTTTAATTAATAATTTTATAATTTAATAAATAATTATTTATAGATATCATTAAATTAAACTACTGATAACATAAGATACCATCAAAATAACATTAAATCAGATGTCCTGTAAATTTGAAATGTAAAATGCCAAAACTCTACTTTTTAGAGTTAGCATTTAATTTACATATTTGATATCTTACAAATTTTCCAAAAAAAGTTGTCAATTTTTGGGCTCATTTAATTAAATGATTATTTTTAGGCAATGGGGAGAAAATAAATTATTTTATAAATTTAATGTGATATAAAGTTATTCTTTATTAATAAAAATTGAAAAAAGAGTTAAATAAAACTTGAGTTATAAAAAATACTTTAAAATCTAACTTTTTTATCTTAACAGATCAAAAATTGAATATGTGAATTGTCAATTCAGTGAAGATGGAAGCATTTATATTGGTGAGATGATAATTGATAATCAAATTATCAAAAGGAGATTGTGGTTTAAATACTTTAAATCAATTATATAAACTAATAGTGAAATAGACAGAGATGTTATTAATAGAATTTAAGTAGAATGACTGAAGTAGAGGAGTATTTTAAGTGTATTGTAGGATAGAAAGATCTCACTTAAACTTAAAGATAAATTCTATAGAATAGTTGTAATATCAATAATATTATATAAAAAGAAAAATACTAAGAAAAGTACTAAGAAAAATACTAAGATTGAACCACAAAATAAAAATACATATGTAAAATAAATATTATAAAGATGAAATACTAAGATGGATGAGTCAGTATACATAAAAAGATAGAATGAAAAATGAATATATTCACGAAAAAATTAGGATAACCTCAGTTGAGGATAAGCTCAAAGAGAGTTGACCTAAATGATTTATTCATATAAACTGTAGGCCAGTGGAAGCTCCTATAAAAAGAGTTGTGTTATTAAATTTTATTTTTATTAAAAGAAAAAAAAGAAAAATCAAACAAGACATAATAAAAAATAAATAAAAAGAATCTTACTAGCTCTGTTTGGTTGGAGGAAAAAAAGATAATTTGAAAAATATTTGTGAAAATTTTTAGAAAAATGTGTATGATGTGAAATAAAGTGAGTTAATTATATTAAAAATTATGTTGAATGTAAAATAAAATGATTGTTTAATATTAAAATTTGTGTAGGATGAGAAATGAAATAATTTTTAAAGTATTTTTTAATAGAAATTTAAGATTTTAGTCATGGCTAAAATAAATTATTTTTTTAGCCAGTTGCCAAATAAGGTTAATTAAAGATAAATAAATATTTATTATTTAATAGAGTATAATAAAAATAAAAAATTCATGTAGTCGATATAATTTAGTGAAATAAATATTTAATTGTTATTATTATAATATGATATAAAGTTATATTAATATTGGAAAAAGTATAAGATATTAAATACAGTTAAGTTTTAAAATTAAAATTTATATTGATTGTAAAATAAAATTAATTTTTAATATTAAATATAAACAAAATAACTAAAATTTATAATAAATTTAAAATATTAATAAAATAATTATAAGATTTTTTTAGCTTTCACAAAACAATCCCGAGAGTCTTCAGCGTCTTCGGTCACCGTCGCGCTGTCTTTCGTTTATATTTTATATAATCTCTCTCTCTCTCTCTCTCTCTCTCTCTCTCTCTCTCTCTCCAGTTATACAGCTGTGCTTAGGTTAAAAGTAGAGGAGAATCGGAGCTCAAGATAATCGGGCTTCGAGTTCCATCGTTCAAAATTTTCGTGGAATCACTTCGCCGAAGCCGATCGACTAGATTATGTCGGCGGGCAGCCTCGAAGCTCTGCGATCGCTGATGGCGGTCTACTCCCCTCCTCTGGACGCTCTAATCGTTCCCTCCGAGGACAGCCATCAGGTCATCTAGGGTTTCGGTTTGAATGTGGTTATCTCATCGGTTTGATCGTCATCTTTGTTCTATCTTCTCGGTTGTAATCTGATTGTTTTTATTTCTTTGACGATGAATGGTGCAACAGAGCGAGTATGTGTCCGATCGGGATAAAAGGCGTGCTTTTATCTCGGGGTTCACTGGAAGCGCAGGTAAGGTTCTTTTAATTTGTGACGCATAACTTTCGCTGTGTTTTGGGTCACGGATTCTCAGGATTGATTGTTTGGATTTTAACTACCTTATGAAAGTTGGACATTGCTCTGGTTCCTATTGATCTTGTAATCATCAAATAAGATAAACAGAAGAGTATCATTTGATAAACCTGCTAATGGAATAAAAGCCTTATGCTACGAGTGGATGCTTTATATGCCTGCTCAGAAAAGTTTCATGGGGCAAAGCTGGACTGAGGGTTGGGGGTTAGGGTTCTTCTAGAGGTTGAGTTTGATAAATTCATAATATATGCTTAGTGCAACAACATAAATTTGATAAACCATCTTAATCAAATTGTTATCTGAAATGTTTTCTAAACTCTTGTGCTGATGTTCAAAAAAAGTGAAAAATTCTGGAGTACGGCTGATAGACTTGTCAAGAAATTACTAATTAGACATTTTGCAATATCTATAATGCGAAAGCTCCATGTGTAAGACCACAGATGTAGCGGCTTTGATTCATAGAAAAAAGCAAATAAAACCAGAAAATGCAAGGATGTTGGTTGTTGGGATTCTCTTCAATGCAAGCATGGAGGCAACGGGTCTTTCCATCGACGGAATCAAGGGGAAGGGTTTCTCTCTTTATATCTACTTTTACGTTGGTTAGAAGAAGAAGGGAAAGAGACATTGAAGGGATGGAGAATAAACAGCTTATATTATCCAAATTCAAGTCACATATAAGAAATCCGCACCTTGACTTGAATTCACTCCTCTGGGAATCTGAAATAACTTTTGCTTATGCATCCTTAAGATATTGAGAATTCAACAGGAGATGGAAAACAAATTTGAACAATGCTCAAATTCATGTTAGCTTGATTTTCATGAATACTAATCAAAATCTTATCCTTTGTCAAGTCGATTGCAATTTGATTATCGAAGAACATTATGATTTTTTGAAAATCTCATGGAATTCTTCAACCATGCCTATCATTTAAATTTTCTCTGTAGATTATGCAATTGTATGGATTGCACAACCCAAATTGAAGATGAAACTAATAAGGGACCATCTCTTATCATGATTTCTAGTATAGTTTGAGTCAGCATAATCGACCATGCCTTAATTTGAATTCCCAAACTGCAAACTTGTCTTCATAATGCCTTTTAGATTCACTTGACTGTTTGCCAATGCTATGTTCATGGATTCTCCATATATCTACTAACCACACTAACTAAATGTAATATCTTGGTGAATTTTTAATTTAGAGTTTTACTTAATTTATTGTGAAATAGATTAATTATTCTTGTGAAATTTGATTAAAATATGAATTATTTTATTAAAATTAGTAATGGGCAGAATTTAAAATTTAAATATATTTATTTGAATTGTTTTTCATCCTCATAATTATTCTCATAAATCCAATCTAGGGAGAATTACATTTTTGTCCATAGATGTGAGTTATTATGGGAAATAGGGTTTCTTTTCCCAAAAATTGTTCCATATTCTTCCCCCTCACTCCATAACCATCGGCCTCACATGTGGGAGAGAGACAGAGAGAGAGAAACACAAAGGAAAGGGGAAGCCTAGATCTTTCTTGAATCAATGATTCTTTGCCATCTTCTTTGTGATCTAGGTCTTCTTCACTATTTAGATCCAGATATCTTGCGTTTGGAAGCAATATTTCTTTTGAGTCTTAGAGAAAACCTAGAACAATGGTGAACTCATGGTATGTTCTACCCTAACTTTGTTAATCTACATTGAATACGTGAATTAGGAAATTATTTGGAGAATACTTGGTTTAAATCACTAGATCTATGAAATTTCTACATGATTTATGTGTATGTTCTATTATATCATGTCTCTCCATGTTTTACATTGAAATCTTAATATTTTGTATATTTGAAATTCTTAGAACATTGATTTATGATGTTATGTTTGCATCATTTCATATTTGGAGAAAATGACATGAATTTTTTGTTGTTAACTTATGTTAAATTCATGAATCTCTCATTATTTGATGTTCATTTGGTGTTTATTTGTTTAGAAGTATGATAAGATTATTATTTGGTGAAAACTTTGAGAAAACGAACCCTAGCTCTTGTTCCAGGCCAAAATTAGACCACAAAATGGTCAATCGAACCATCCAATCGTATAGAACAGACGACAAAGAAAAATTATCAAACCATTCCATTAAATATCAGACCGTCCGATCATAGAACCATATGGTAGAAATTTATGATCGGACGATACTATTAATTATTGGACCGTTCATTTGTAATGTCGGACTGTGAATATATAGATTGGACCGTAGAAGGGAAAATCAGATTGTAGGATCAGACCGTCCTATTTAGGATCAAACTGTACTACTCTCTTTGCTAAAAAGGATCAAAATGGAATTCAATTAGCGTACGGATTGAACCATTTGATCAAGGAATATAGAACAAATGTATGATTATTTTTTTCACTTTTGGAAGTGTTAACTTGCTTTTGTGACACATACGGAAGGGTAAGTGTATGCAACATGCTGTCTCATTCAATGAGATAAATTGATTTTGAGTAAATATATTGACTTGTCATGTGAACAAACTTACAAATAAGATTTCTGAGGCAATAACCGACTAAAAAGTAAAGTGATTTTTTTGGGATTATGCACTTGCTCGAGTCATTGATATATATTTGGCGCGATGATGTCTATTGCCTATGGGTCTAGGAGGTGACGACTCGCAAACTATAGATACGTTTTTGCTAAAATGGGTATGTCAGAATGATACTTCAGCTTGGCGGTGTCGATTGCCTTCTAGACTACGGGATAATCTCCAAAGGTGTAAAAGATAGCTGAGGTGTAATATAAGAAATCACGAGTCCTAAAAATAAAAATGAACTAAATAAAGGGAATATTTGCTCGATTCTTGTATTTGTACTAGTTCATTTACATGCTTATAGTATTTCTACCATGCAAACTATGTTCTCGCTTTAAATTAATTATTGCTCATGTTATAGTTAATAATTATATTGTTATATCCTGTTAATGCCATTATTATTGTTGAATTTTTTTTATTGTAAAAGGCTTTGTTAGAGTACAATTTACGAGTTTGTTCTAATGAATTCCTATCATGTCACGTTATTGGTACACAAGATCACAAGGATGGGGAAAATGCCAACCAAAAGGGGATTTAGTCTATTTTATTGTTTTACTTAGATGAGAGAGACTTTTGTTTATTTGCCTCTAATTTTTTGACTTTGCTATCATTTCTAGTTGTTTGTTCTATTTTTAACTTCTAGCATTATGAACCTTTGTAATAGCTTGACTTAATTGTTTTGATTTTCACTGTTATTTCTCTTCTCTCTTCTCCAAGAGTATAATTAATTAGGGTAACAAGTAGGTTGCTACACTGAATGTGCCACATCCCACATTTGGTCGAGTGCAAAACATGGTTATTTGCTCAAGGGATGAAAAATCTGCAAGTGTGCATTATATTTTAAAAATTTCCTTCTCTTAAGGCAGAGTTTCAGGGGATTGTTGATTTCCTACAAAGGCAAGTTTATGTAGTTAATTACTCATCTCCTTTCGATGAATGAAGCTTTTAATTAATAAAAGAATCAACTGCTAAATTGATGGCACAAAGATCGATAAAAATAGAGGAAGAATACTCTCAAGATCCCATGATTCCATTGTCCAATGCTTCACTAATGATCCTAACTCACTTAAATCGTTTGCCAAAAGATTATAGAATGATACATCAAGAACTATGTCCTTTCGTCCAGGGACATTTCAATGAATTAAGATAGAATTTACTATAGAGTTGTTTAAGAATTAAACTCTATGCGGTTTTTACGAATATAATGATTAAGACACCGCCAAAAGATTATAGAATGGTCCATCAAGAATCATGAGTTCTTTCGTCCAGAGACATTCCAATGAATTAAGATAGAATTTACTATAGAGTTGTTTAAAAATTAAACTCTGTGTGGTTTCTACGAATATAATGATTAAGACACCTAGTATTACTTAATTGCTATAATCATAGACGATTTGGAACGTTAAGAGATTTGATGGGGCTTAACTCTGGATTTGTGATATAAATGTTGAGGGACTTAGGCATGCTTAACCATCAAATTGATTTGGGAACCCGTGAGTATTATGAGATTTGATGGGCCTAATACTTCAGGGGGATTTAAATTTAGTACCTGAGTGTTAAAATGTCAGGTTGAATTGAGTACTCTTGGGTGTTAGAGGATTTGATGGCCTAACATCCCATGGGGAATTTAGAATTGTAATTTGGATTTGATTTAGATTTGGCTGGGTTTGGATTTGTTTTTTGGACTTGCTTTGAAGAGTTTGAACCTTGAATTTAGATTTGGACTTGGAGCATTTGAAGATCTGAAAGATTTGGATTCAAAGATTTAGATATTTGACTTTGAAGATTGAAACTTAAATGGTTTTGACTTAAAAATTTGAGAATTTGATTTGAATTATAAGTGTTTACTTCAACATACTTTGAGTGATCTTCAAAGTAGAGGGATTTTTTTGTAAATTGAAGGTAAAATAGACTTAAGTGAAATAATCGCATAACATAGGCTCTTCATTGTAATTTTTAATACTTTTGAGTTCAAAATATGGTGCATGTGGTACATGAACTCTATATTTAATACTCATGTGCAATTCTCGTGTTTTAAGACCTAAATGAAAGTTTAAGACCTAAATGAGATATTTGAAAAATATGAACATTTGATTGTAAATATACCATCAATTGACTCGAATATTGTAAGTTTGAATTTGGAGTATTATAGATCAGATAATTTCTATGTGCAACATCAAATTTTAAAAATGAGGACCCAATTGAAATATTCAGAGATTTTGGATACATGAATATAATTGCACCATTATCATCCTTGATTGTGTTTTTACAGTCACAAGTATTTCAATAATTTAATTTCTAGAGGGCAAGGACCAATATCGATCAACTTGCCCAAAAATTTATGTTTAGGCCTCACTCAGGACTTAAATGAAATATTAGAGAATTTGGGGATTTGTTATGTAATAGCATAATGCTCACCAAAATTTTAATCTTAGAGAAGATTTATTCTTGAAGATAGTTGATATTTTTCTCATTGTATTTCAAGTTATATTTAAATTTAGGGGTAATTCCATTTAGGACATTGAGGTTTGCTTACTTAGATACAAAAGTTTATAGATTTCAAAACATGTCATTCACGTCTACAAAAAATTATTACTTGGGGCATCATGGTCCCTCCATGACAGAATTTGTTATGTATTTTAAAAATGACAAAAAATACCTTTCCTTAATCTGTTAATTTTCAAAATATGTCATTGAGGCCACCGTCTACGCCGGCTACCTGTGCGCGAGGTGGCTATGGCACATGCGGACGCCGGAGCTCGGACGCCTTGCGTGCAGTCCCCTTGCGGATGCCCTGTGTACGAGGCCTCGCCCAGTGCACTGCGGCCTCCCTCGCGCAGATGTCAAAGCGCATGGTCGCGTGCAGGCTGCCCCCACGCGGACGCCAGCGCTCGGGGACGTGCACTACAATCGCGCGGATGCCGACGCTCGGGGACACACGCAGACGCAAGCTCGCATGGCCGCATGCGGATGGATGCACGCGCGTAGGGCACCGACGAGTGGGGCCGCACACTGTAGCGAGGTTCGAGGGGTAAAATTGTAAATGAAAAATATTTAATTTAATTTTTTTTATGAAATAACGGTATTTTAAACGAAAAACGTTATGTTGGACCTGATTGGAAGCTTTTTAAAAATAATTAGGGCCTTGGTGAACTATATATTAATTATTGTGGACTTGGATGATATTTTTTGACGATTGTTGACCTTTATGGTAATTAGACAAATCTTATGCTCTGTTTGGTAATAAGAAAAAAAAGAAGATTTAGTTGGAATTTTTAGCCATTTTTGAAAAATGTGTATGATATGAAATAAAGTGAGTTGGTTATATTAAAAATTGTATAGGATGTGAAATAAAGTTGATTGATTTATTGAGAATTGTGTTAGATGTGAAATAAAATGATTGTTTAATATTGAAATTTGTGTGGGATGAGATATAAAATAATTTTTAAATTTTTTTAAAATAAATTTAAGATTTTAGCCATGGCTAATTTTAGCCATGATTTTTAGCCCATTACCAAATAGGACCTTAGGGACCTAAGTGGAAATACCCCTTAAATTATCTTTATATTTGGACTTAAATAAAATAATTATTCTCTATAAATCCTCGATTGTAATTTTAACAAGTTTCTATTTGATTATAGTCCAGAGCTTTCCACTTTGCTGTTTAAAGGTTGGATGAAGTTTTTTATCTTTATTAAGTCCTAAGTTTGTAAGAGTAAGGACTTAAATGAAATATCTAGAGAATTAGGGGATATTTTATATAGAAATACACAATATTTACCTATAATTTTCTCCTTTTAAAGTTTAGCTGTGGGAGAAATCTCTTTAAGTTATAAAACATTTTGATTTGGATTTCATATTGGAGTTTTTTTATATTTGGACCTAAATAAAATATGTCATATTTATAAGTCCTTATTTATAATTATCCAAAAAATTTCTTTTGCTCTACACTTATACCTGAAAGCTGAAATATCTCTTTGTTTAAAGTGTCAATCGTATGAATTTATTTTATTTTACTGCATTCGAGACTTAGATGTAAAATTTCATAATTAGGGGACCTTCTGTGTAATTTCAGTGTTTGACTGTAATTCATAGAACTTTATATTATTTTCAATGATAATTTTCAACGATAATTTTTGTTGGAATGGATTTCAGATAGAAGAGATTTTCGGCAGAAGGGGTTTTCGATAATAGAAGGCTTTCAACTGAAAAGGTTCTTATTTAATATTTTAATATTTGATTTTTTAGAATTTGTTTTTGAAGGAAGGACTTAACCATCAAAAGATGCAAGCAGAGCTACTTATTGGTTATTTTTAATTTGGCTAATTCATAATTTGAAGGCTGATTTTAAAGAAAAACATATCGATGAGCTCTACATGATCGTGAGGGTCATATAGGTAGTCTCCAATCAATTTTAGGAATCTCCATTCAGCGAATCTTGCTTAGAGAGTGAAAAGTGATATTATTTTATTCGGCGGTGATTACTTGTAGATTTGTGAAATTGGTATATCAATTAGCTCCGTCTCGATCTAAAGATCATGTAGGTAGCTTCGGTTTGTCAAGTCGAGCTCTGAATTTCTCAATCGAGCTTAGTTTTTATTTAACATTGTAATATTCAATTTTTAGAAGCTCTGTCGAAGGAAGCCAAAAGAGCTATTGATGATGGTTTATAGAGAGAACAGAGAGAGTTTTAGAGAGAAAAAATTAATCGATTATCTTCTAACTTGGTCGATTCATAATTTGAAGGCTGATTTCAATTAAAAATATATCGATGAGCTCCGCATGATCGTGAGAATTCATATGTAGTTGTCAAATAATTTAGAAGTCTTCGTTAGCGGATTTTGTTTATAGAAAAAATAAAATTATTTCACTTCGGCTATGATCGCTCGCCAATTTGTGAAATTGATATATCATTTAGCTCTGTCTTGATCTTAAGATCGTGTAGGTAATCTCAGTTCACCAAGACGAGCTTTGGATTGCTTATTCGAGCTCAATTTTCATTTTCAACCATTTTAATATATTTTTTGAAGCTGATTTTCGAAGGCGTTGTTGGCTTCTCCGTTTCTCTATTTTAAAGAGAGAATGTCATCTGTTAAGTTGTGATTTCTCTAATTTCTGGAGGCCGATTTGAGGAGTAGAAGAGTCGATTAGCTTTGTAAGATCGAGAGGATTGTAGTGGTAATATCCATTCGATGTGAATCTCTTGTGATAAGTAGATTTTTTTGTACAGAGAGAATAAAATTATTTCATTTCAACGATGATCGCTTGCCATTTTGTACAATTGATGCTATGGAGAGCTTCATAAAATTAAGAGGATTGCAATGGTAGTATTCGTTCGATGTGAATCTCTTCTGATAAGTAAATTTTTTGTAGAGCGAGAAAATAAAATTATTTGCTTCCAGCGACGAGTCTCAGATCTATGAAATTGATGCTATAGAGAACTTCTCCTCGCTTTGAGGATTGCGTAGATGGTCTTAATTTATGGATTAGAGCTCTATATCGCTCTAATTATGCCAAATTTTCAATCAGCCTATGCTTTTACCGATTATTAGAGGGAAAGAGGCAAAAGAAGATGACGAAGAAAAAGAAGCTGGTATTGATTGAATTCTTAGATCTGTTATTTCTTCTTCTCACCTTATCGATTTTCTTCTCTTTTATGTGCTTTCTCTCTCTTTTCTCTGCACTCCCTCTTTTTCTTTGTGCTTTCTCTCTTCTCTCCTCCTTTTTATTAGAGCAATAGTGCCCTATTTATAGTCTTTATTGGTGAGTTTAATTAAGTCTCAATCACTTTTCTTAGAACGCAAATATATTTATTTTTGTGTTAATTAGCATCCTTAAATTTACCTTATGGTGTTTATATCACACCAAATCATAAATATCGATAACTGGTTGTCTAAAAAAATATTTATTTTAACTATTAATTTTTGTCACTGGTGGCCATTTTTGAAGCCTGATCAGGCTCTGTTGGTCGGTGGCTAGGCCAAGACCATAATGGCCTCCAGTAATTTTATTTAAAAATAAAAATAAAAAATTAAGTATAATGTGTTAAAAATTGTGTAGAATGTAATGAAAATTAAATTTTTTATATTAAAATTTATGTATTGTGGGTAAAAAATTTTTTTTTTTAAATAAAATTGTTGGAGGCTATTTTTGCCATGATCATGACCAAAACAGCCTCCAACCAAACAGAGCCGATCGAAACTCGCTGGGCTTCTTTAACATAAGGCTTCGATGGGCTATTTTGAAGGAACAAAGCTTTGCGGTGGCCATAGGAGTTTCGAAGCTTGCCAGAGGTATTGAAGAAGAGAGCAACCACTTTTGAAGCTCCGCTGACTTTGAAAATTACCATTCAAAGGCGCCCTTCGAAGATTGACCTTCAAAGGTCAACTTTGAAGGCAACCTTCGATGGCTGCCTTCACCATCAAAGTTTCTGCTGTGGAAACAGTGAACTTGAGCTAGTGTGTATAACAATATACAGTGATAATTTGACACCCAAAATAACTTTAGTTTTGATTCATTGTTATCAAATTGATTATGAAATCATCCTTTTCACTATACAATCTTGGTTCTTGCTCAATTTGATGGTCTAATTTGGCCGATTCTATATGAATTTGAAGTATTAATTGTTAATGCAATTTTGGCACTAAAAATACCAAACTAGCTCGAAAATGAAATCAATTGGAGGTGTAGCTAGATCATATTATAATGACCATAGCTTTCAAATTTCAGCTCATTTCGAGTTCATTTGGTAGGTCAATTATTTGGTTAAAATTTTGTTAACTCAATTGAGTCTCCAAATGAACCCAAGCTTTTCATCATCATGTTACCCATGATTATCTCTTAATTATGGATATTTTTTATAATTGTTTATGAATTTCATTCTTTATTCGACAGCTCAAAAATGTTAATTAATTTGATTTAATCACTTTGAGCATTAAATTGGGACCCAACCTAATCTTTTGATGAACTTGTTACTGATATAATTTCATATTTTCTAGAAAACTTTGAAAAATTTTTCATATCTTTAGAAAATCTTTCTATTTTTAGCTCGATTAAAAATTGTTCAATTAATTCATTTGGCCTTAACTTTCTCAAAGTAATCGAGCTTCTTTCACTGCTGGCCATCAGTCTTCAAAAATAGAGGTCAACAATGGCATACATTAGACTCCCCGCTGCACATGCCGAAGGAATAAACTTCATGAGCTCTACTTCTTATTAATATATTATCATTCTTTTTGTACCCAATTACTGTGACCCTTCTTTCCTATGGAAAGCTCAATGGTTCTCATTTTACTTTTTTGTTGAGATTCCTCTCTTACTCTGTAGTGACCAACCATCTATAAGAATCTACAACTGGGCTACCTTCGTAAATGTGCATAGCTAATCGAAGCCATGTCTCTGTGTAATAGAGAAGGCATAAGCAATAAGATTAAATACCTTAGTGGTAGTCGACTTGGTATTTTATCTCTGTCCTTGCCAATAGAGTAGTGACACAATACTGGTGGGGACTTACTCTTCTTCATTTTATATGTTTCTCTTTTGATGTAATTCTGACATGATGGGGATAGGTGACAATTAGGTGCGAAATAGAGGTACATAGGGTTCTATTGGAATTGGTAAGGAGATGGGAAATTTTTTAATTCACTTGACCGAATACTAACATGAGCTTCTCTTCTTAGCAGAAAGAGAGCTACAAAAAAATAGGAAACTAATTACAGCTGATTACAATCACACCTAATGGGAAAATAATTACAAAATTACAGTTGATTAGTCACACCTAATGGGAAACTAATTTGACCACCTATTAATTGAATGTCTCCTAAAATGGAGAGAAATATGGTTAACATATCCTCAAAAATCATTGGACAGATTTGGCAAGTTTTCAGCATTCTCAAATAACTTGAAATGTGGAGAACCTTAATGGATCTGATACCAGTTTGTTGTGGCGTGAACATTTGTGAAGACAAAGATAACTAAGCAATCAAATTGTAAAGTAAACAAACTAGGAAAGAAGAACATGAACACACAAGATTTTATGATGAAACACTAGTGAGAAAAGAGCAGAGGAAATTCTTTGACAATTTCAAAGAAGACACGGGTTGAGTCAACGATAATGAGTTCTATCAACCGCTTACGTAGTGAGGTTTTTAGGGCTCCACCCTTGCTATACATTACATTCGATTCTTAAAAATACCTCTACTGTGATTGTCACTATCATGCTTTTTGCTTGTTATCTTACTGTCATTTTTGAATTGAATATCTAATTGAAAATCTTGAAGAGACAGCTTGGAGACCGTCTCAAAAATCATGCTTTTTAGCCAACAATCTTTGATTCCACTTTTGAACTACTTTTGTATTATTATCAAAGTCTTGTTCAAATTAACTTCTCAAAAAGGTGGTTGGGGATTGTTTACTATGCATTTACTTCATATATAATAAACTATCTAACTTTGATCCACTAGATCAATGAACATGCCACAGAACTCTTTGGTGGCAATGGGAAATCTCAGCTCTCATAAATATCTGATTTCTATAGCAGTGACAAATAGTTTACAAAAATGGGGTATTTGACGGGAAGCCTATAGCCTTTAGGCATCCATGTGTCATGATAATTTTATGGTTAATTTGTATTTCTGTATTCCTGTGGCTTCAAAATCTTTTTTTTCCCCTAATCATCCGTATTGAGTCATCTCTATGCTGTTCGAACCATATGTGTTGTCTCAGTTTTTTAGCCTTCATTTGTTCCTTTTTAAGACAAGGTACTATTCCAGGTTTAGCGCTTATAACAATGAATGAGGCATTGCTATGGACGGATGGGAGGTACTTCCTGCAAGCAACACAGCAGTTGAGTGATCAGTGGAAACTCATGCGCATTGGAGAGGATCCATCTGTGGAAAAATGGATATCCGATGTGAGCTTTCACTTTTAATTTTATTTTCTGAGCCTTTCTTTAGTGAAGTGCGTTAGATTTCGATGCCTCATATAAATCTTAGTTTAGCAAGATCCTGTAGGCCTTTAGCTTTGTTTGCTTTTCATTTGCCTTGTTACTCATTCTCCATTCTACAGGGGAAGTCATCTGAATCATAAAATTTTAAACCTTTTCTCCAAGGTTCATAAATAAAAACACATTGTGGTGGTTGTATTAGTTGACAAATTTAGGTAATGGTACATTCACCATGCCAATATTGTTGACTGCCTCAATGCTACCCATATGACGGTTCTGTTTTTCTTGGTTGAGCCATGATCATGCTTTTAAATTTAAATGTGATTTTCTTAGTGATACGTAAGTGCCAAATCCTGAACCTGTCAAGTCATGTATTCTTATACGGCAATTCATATTTTTTGGTCACTTCTCTAGCCTTGGTGTGGGACTTTTTGAGTTTGTATATTTTCAAGCACATGGTCTTGCAACAAGACAAGTAGTTTTTTTAATTTGCCATTTATTTATGACTTAAAATTTGGTTCAGAACTCATTCTACTATTGACAAATTGGTAAGTCACTGTGTGGCTCACTATTGTGATTGTTGACCACACTGACAGATGGAAAGTGGATCAACTCTAAATTTGCTTGTGAATATGGGTATTCACTTGAATCAAATGGCATTTGTTATGGAATCAACCTATCCTAAATTGTTTTTGTTACATAATCACCAATTTGTCTATCTTCCTAATTTGTTGTGCATTGAAATTTCTTTGTTGTAATGTGATGTAACTAGTACTTCATGAATTGAAAAGTTGCTCATATATCTTCTTTTTGCTTGTTATGTTGACAGAATCTTAAGGTTGATGCTGCTGTGGGAATTGACCCATGGTGTGTATCTGTGGATACTGCCGAAAGATGGACAGAATCCTTCTCAAAAAATGGCCAAAAGCTAATACAACTTTCTACTAACTTGGTTGATAAAATTTGGAGTGATAGGCCTGTAGCTGAAGTTCATCCAGTTACCCTGCAACCTTTCGAATTTGCAGGTCGTACCGTAGCTGAAAAGTTGAAATTTCTAAGGGAAAAACTTGTACAGGAGAAAGCTAATGGAATTATAGTAACTTTACTTGATGAGGTATCCATATACTTTGACTCTCTTTCTGGGCATGATTTATATATTCTTCGTCAGTGTCGTTCCACTCTTTTTTCTTTCCTGATTAAGTTTGTCATTGTGTTTTATTCCTGCTTCAGTGAATGACATTATTGCCTTTTGATGATCAAATATGTAAAGGTTGCATGGTTGTACAATGTTCGGGGAAGTGATGTATCTTTCTGTCCAGTTGTCCATGCTTACGCTATTGTAACAACTGATTCAGCTTTCTTTTATGTGGACAAGAGAAAGGTGTCTTCTGAGGTTAGTTTTCCCTTTTCATTATTTCACTAAGCCTACTATTTTATGGAGAAGTTTGAGCGGAATTAGCTGTTCCTTTGCAACCTCGTAGTTATCAAATTCCTTTCTGCTGTGTGTTGACTGTTCTTTTGATGTAGAAAATTACCTTTTACTGATTGGCTCCATGTTACGGAAATTCAGGTTCTTTAAAGATATGTGTGAGGTGTTATTATGTTCTGATTAATGAAATTGTTTTGTTCAGTGGACAGTGTAAAGTATTTTAAGTTTTTCTTTGCTTTGTTTGTTGTTATATTTGTGGAGAGTATCTTTTTTTTTGGGTTTTTTTCCAGTTTTCATGTGTCAATGTTTTAAAGAAAATTGTATGCAGTCAAATTAACTCTACTTGGGTTGGATTAGCAGAGGGTTCTGTGGTATTCCAAGTACATTGAATCTTGTTTTGTGTAAATTTGAGTGAACCAACCATCATTCACCTTATAATTATTTTTAGTCCCTCTAAATTGCCTACATGGGGCACAGATCACTTGAGGTTTATTGTTATGTTTCGTATGCATATGAAATTGTACTGATGCGGGACGGAAAAATGAGTGCCAATGATAATTTATATTTATATTCAGCAAACTTATTGGCAAATTATTTTAATTAAGAGGAAAATATTTTCTAGATAAATTATATGATAAATAAGATTTTTGAATCCCGCAAATTAAGATATTTTAAAATTAAAATTAAATTGGATCGTATGATAAATAAGAATTTATTAATTTAGAATAGGGCGTCAATTTAAATTCAGTTAATCAGATCCGAGGTTCAGGAATTTAGGACAGACGTCTCACAATTAAATCCAACAGTAATTGACACACAAAAAGATATCGGGTCACACAATTAGAGCCAAATAAATAATTCAAGTTAAGCAAATAATTTGTATAGGAATCAAATAATCAGATTAATTGAGTTCGGAAAAAACAATTACCAACGAGTTGAATCGGAGATGAGCCACTGAACTGATCGAGTATGGAGCGTGCGGGCGACTGACACACGAGCGGGCGCAGGAGGCGCGCGGGTAGGAATGACAACGGGGCGGGTTTGGGTCGGGTTTATAAATACCCATACCCGCCCCGCTATATATCATTCATTACCCATACCCGCCCCATACCCGTTTTCGCCCCGCCTCGCTTCTAATTTTCATAAACCCGTACCCGCCCCGCCCCGCCCCGTTTCTCACTCAGTTAATGAAAATCAAATTATTTTATTCTATTTGAAACAACAAAAATCGTAACCATATGGTGTTAGTGACATTTTCTATAGAAACCATTCCTTGTATGTAAATATCTGTAACAAGATCATGAATAATAAATAACTTTCATATAAATTCTTCAAATTGCCAACTTTCTTAACATGAATTTCTATATAAAGCAAGCATGTCACAATTAAAGAGAAAATCAAATATGAGGTAGTTATAAGATCCTTGTAGGCAACATGTATCAATTGATTTAAGAGCCAACTGGAAATGTCAACTATCACAAGTATGAAAAACTTTACGGTAAAGAGTACATGCATTCTCTTT
The DNA here is from genome assembly GCA_002786265.1 of Apostasia shenzhenica. Lineage (NCBI taxonomy): Eukaryota > Viridiplantae > Streptophyta > Magnoliopsida > Asparagales > Orchidaceae > Apostasia > Apostasia shenzhenica. Next base: position 1,305,884 of record KZ451943.1, on the reverse strand, counting down.
CCAAAGTACTATTTTTATTTAGGTATTAAAATTTAAAATTTTTAAAATTTTTAAATTTATTAAATCGGGTACGGGGCGGGACGGGTCTATATGATTCATACCCGAACCTGCCCCATTTCATAACGGGGCGGGGCGGGGCGGGGCGGGTGTTCCGGGTAAAATTTGAGTACCCATACCCGTCCCATATGTGTATGTGTGTGTATGTGAATAAAAGTAATTTTGAACTAATATTTTTAATGTACAAAAAATAGTTCTATTCTATCAAAAAAATATGAGAATAGTTATTTCATAACGAACAAGGTAGAATAAAATAGTCATTCCATCCAAGTAAATTCACCCTTAGATTTTATTGACACAATGCTAGCAATTTATGATTTTTAGGTCCTGTTTGGCACATAGACTAAAATCAAGACTAAAATGATACTAGTTTAAAAACAACAACAACAACAACAACAATAATAATAATAATAATAAATAAATTTTTCTAATCATTTAACATAAATTTTAATATAAAAGGATATTTTATTTCACATGCTCAATAATTTTTAATAAAAATATTAACTTTATTTCACATTTCAGACTAAAATACTAGATTATTATTGTTTTTTAAACTAGTATTATTTTAGTTCCCGTGTCAAACAGGCCCTTAGTTATCATTTACCCTGCAATCTTTTGCAGGACCTGCTCGGTATAGGAGAATACCGGCCTGGTGTCAAGATGTGAGCAATGACTACTAGGTATTTGGCATGTGTCATTCAGCACACAAGATGTTACTCTACTTGTGAGCTTACATTCTTTTTTTCATTCTGCAATTGCTGTAAATTTTTTGACATGCCCTTTTTTGTGTCAGAAGATTCTGCCACCATCAACACACTGTTTACAGTAATCCTGAAGGGAAGACGAACGGAGTATCAGAATTTCCACGAGGTGGGATTAATGCCAATCTCAGAGCAATTCTTACATGTGCTCATCAATCTCCTGGTACAGTAACATGCACCCTTCATTATCATATAGAGTATTATATGTCATCTTCTTTGTGCTCAGTCTCTCAATCATATCTTTATTTTATCGTGATTCCCGCATTCCCATCCAACGGTTAACAGTGTTTCATGGAGTGATGCTGGCTCGACTGGTCATAGGGGATTAGTTGGCCTCAACTTTGGGAAAAAAATTTGGGTTCAGAGAGCTCGCCACGTCACATTTTCACACATGCTCATCAATCTCCTGGTACAGTAACATGCACCCTTCATTATCATAAGAGTATTATATGTCATCTTCTTTGTGCTCAGTCTCTCAATCATATCATTTTTTTATCGTGATTCCCGCATTCCCATCCAACGGTTAACAGTGTTTCGTGGAGTGATGCTGGCTCGACTGGTCATAGGGGATTAGTTGGCCTCAACTTTGGGAAAAAATTTGGGTGGTTCGGAGAGCTCGTCATGTCACATTTTCATACCTGCTTGTTATAGGGTATAAACGCTGTGCTTGTTATAGAACGCTACACTTTTATAAACAAGCACGTTTTCTAATAACACAGCCAATTTTATACCCTTATAACAAGCAGGTATGAAAATGTGACGTGGCGAGCTCTCCCGAACCACCATATGTTTTTTTTCCAACTTTGGGGGGTGGGGGGCGGGGGGGGATCCGCTAGCCTTCTTTTAATTAAAAAAATTGGCCCCCTCCAAGACTACTCTTTAACTAAACAACAACAAGATCAAACATACTAAACTAATATGAAAGACTACAACTTTATTAGTCAGTGTTTTCCACCGTCAAAATATTGAGTTTGCTTCGATTTAAAAATCGTAC